>BACB01002001.1:0-47778 GCA_000338015.2 Ganoderma multipileum BCRC 37180
CAAGAGGGCTTCCCATCTGGTCATGGCATCCCCGGGACCATCGAGGGCATCGTCTCCAACTTTATAGACCACCGAACCGACGGGAAGATATCCATACAACGGCGAAGCCTAGTGACAGGTGTTTAGTGGAAAATCATGTACGCACAGTGATCGGCTAACCTCGTCTATGTGAACGACCACACGACCATAAGAGCTGACGTCCTTGTATCCAAGGAGCGGCCAGACAACCTCGGAGACACTGGCCCAAGTAGTGGCGGCGAGGAACAACCAAAAGAGAAGGTTGTGAAATGCTCCAGCGGAGATGATCCTTACACGAGCGCGGAAACGGAGGGTGTCGGTCTGGTCAACGGGAAACGAGACGAAGGCCGAGGGAAGGAGGACGGTAAAACCGAGGCCTGCGGAGGTGAGCGGTATAGAGTCTCTGGACATGGATGGTCTGTCATGCGAAAGTCACACTTTGAAGTAAGTAGACGTACAGAGCGGCGGCTATGGCGTGGCCTGCTTCATGGATGACTTGAGTGGCCAACAGAGCGGCAAGAAGGACAGGGAGATGGTGAAGCGGGGTTGTAACGCCGGGGATCTAGCTCGTACCACCACGAAGTAAGCGACAAGCACATTCTCTGAGGACACGCCGTACGACTTGTTGTTCATGTACGGAAGCGATCGGAGTGAACACTCACAATCAGCTGCAAAGGTGCGTCGCGTGAATCGCGCGGAGATAGGGCTGGGGGCGGCTGGTCGAACAAATCTGCTCTCTTGTGGAGGGAAAGGACGGTGGAAGTAAAATGCATGTTGTGCCGGTTCAGATTTACAGAAGACAGAAGTTGCCAAGTTGTCCAAAATAGCAAGATAACCGATCCCAGCATACCCAATACGCCCAATACACTCCCTGCGTCGTATACGAGAATAAGTAGCTTTCTCCATCGGCTTTCCTTCACCCTGGTGGTGAAGCGGTGATGAAGAGGGTTGCAAGACGTCGAATGGACTCCAAGATGAAAGTTATTGAGAGTTACTCGCGTAGTCGATGTCCTCAAGAGCTCCGAAGACTTAGACCCGGCTGAAGATGTGGGTGAGGGAAGAAGTGATGATTTAGAGGAGCGGCGTCGATAGTGGCGGAAGACATAGAGGAGAGCCCAAAAGACGGAAAGAGATGCAAACAGGTTGTGCGGATGCCCCATGACAGAGGCAACCGAGATATTAGAAAGCGAGCCGCGACCGACAGTCGCGGTCACCGTCGCCCACAGAGAGAGAGATGAGAGGAGGAGAAAGGTGCTCAATGAGCGCTCCGGGCCGCGATGCGGGGTGACGTTGGGCGCATAGCTTTCCTGATCGGGTAGTCTACGACGCGTCGCCTGAGAGTCCGAGAATGGACCGTAGTCCCGGGTCCGTCGTGTCCGACGCGTTGTTCGACTCGCATTCCATCCTCCTCCTCCCTCTCCACATCCCTCTCCCGCTCTCACCGCTTCTGGGCACGGGTATTCCAGCATGCCCGCCCCAAGACCCTCTCAGAGCGCCGAGGCCGCACGAGCTGCCGCTGCACAAGCTGAATTCAACGAGAAGAAATGGGTCTGGGTTCCCGACGACAAAGATGGCTACCTAGCAGGTTGGGTCGTCAGGGAGGAAGACGATCTCGGCGAGGTCGTAATGGCCTCTGGTGGCGAGGTCCGTTTACTCTCTATTACCCTCTGCAACTCCAATCGCCCAACCGTCTTGCTTCAATAGATTCGCAAGGTCCCCCTCTACGCCTTGTCCAAGATGAATCCACCCAAATTCGACAGAGTCGACGACATTGCCGATCTCACCTTCCTCAACGAGGCCAGCGTCGTACATAACCTCCGTCTACGATATGGCTCCGGTGCCATCTACGTGAGTCCCCCCCTTCAACTTTGATTCACACATATTCATTCCTGTTACTCCTTCACCTAACTCCTCGATTGCCTCTCAGACATATTCCGGTCTCTTCTTGGTTGCTGTTAATCCATACCAATCGTTACCTCTCTACTCCGATTCTATCGTTCACCAATATCGAGGCAAACGTCGCGATGAGAATCCTCCTCATATCTTCGCAGTTGCCGAGCGTGCGTGGGTCAATATGGGAGAGGAGCGAGAGAACCAGAGTATACTCATCACGTACGTCATCGTCCCTTTCCAACCGGTCGTCCCGTAACCCGGTTTCATAGTGGCGAATCTGGTGCCGGCAAGACCGAGAGCACTAAGAAGGTCATCCAATACCTCGCAGCAATCGCTACCGACGCACACGCTCCCTCATTAACCCCCTCTCATTCACAATCTCCATCGCTTGCAAGTCCAACCTTTACCTCCGTCGTTCCTTCAATCGGCCTCCCACGGAGTAGTTCATTACGGAAACACACCAAAGGCACTTCTGTCAGTGGCCAGGGTTCCGGTTTTGGCGGCCTGACCTCCAAAGGTCGTCTGGGCTTGCTCGAGCGGCAGATCCTCCAGGCCAATCCTATTCTTGAAGCATTCGGCAACGCTCAGACTCAACGGAATAACAACTCGAGTCGTTTCGGAAAGTTCATCCGCATCAGCTTCTCTCCGGATGGCAGCATCGCAGGTGCAAACATTGACTGGTACCTTCTCGAGAAGAGTCGGGTGGTTGTGCGCAGTGAAGCAGAACGGAGTTTCCACGTGTTCTATCAGCTCATGGAGGGTGGTGGTAGTCTAAAAGGTAATCCTTGTTTGCCATCCGATCGAAATTATTATTGATGATGGTTCAGAGACACTACTGCTTGATGGTGATGTGGAGGATTACGAATACCTCAACAAGAGCCGACGAGAGGTGGATGGTATCGATGACCGGGAGGAGTGGAATCTCCTCAAGGTAAGTGCCACGACTTGGTTGGAAAGTATGGTGTATGACGCCGCGAATGTCAGGCCGCCCTCGACACTGTCGGTTTCACCCCCGCGGAGCAGCTCGACTTGTTTCGTGTTGTGGCTGCTGTCCTGCACATCGGAAACATCGCTATCGCGGCGACACGCTCCGACGACGCCACCATGCCCGATCCATCTCAGGCAGAGCGAGCCTGTCATCTCCTTGGTCTTCCTCTGTCCGAATTCACGAAAGCTGTTCTACGACCTCGTGTACTTGCCGGCCGCGAATGGGTCACGCAGGCACGGACACGCCAACAGGCTCTCGACGAACTGGCCTCCCTCTGTAAGACGCTCTACGAGAAGTCGTTTGGGATGCTTGTTGACCGCATCAACCGCGCACTGGACCGCCCGTCGTCCAAGTCCACCTTCATTGGCGTTCTTGATATCGCTGGATTCGAGATCTTTGACGTCAACGGCTACGAGCAGCTCCTCATCAACTACACGAACGAGAAGCTCCAGCAGTTCTTTAACCATCATATGTTCGTCCTCGAGCAGGAGGAGTATGCGCGCGAGGGCATCGAATGGGATTACGTCAACTTCGGTTTGGATCTCCAGCCTACCATTGACCTCATCGAGTGCAGCGGCTCGACTATCGGTATCCTTAGCCTGCTCGATGAGGAGTGTATCATGCCCAAAGCTACGGATCGCACGTTCACGAACAAGCTCCATGCGATATGGGCCGCCGAACCGCAATCCGGGGAGGATGCACACCCCGGCACGTTCAAATACGAGCAGGCGCGGTTCGAGCAGGGCTTTATAGTCCACCACTACGCAGGACGGGTCGAGTACCGGACCGACGGCTGGCTCGAGAAGAACAAGGACCCGCTCAACGACAACCTGACGCGCGTCCTCGCGGGCTCTTCCGAGCACTACATCGCTTCCCTCTTCTCCGAGTATAGCGACACACCCCTATCCACCGGAAACGCGCTCTATGCGGCGACGATCGGGAAGAAGCGCGTCACGAAGAAGGGCGCGTTCCGCACGGTCGGCCAGCGCCACAAGGAGCAGCTCTCGGTGCTCATGACGCAGCTCCAGGGCACGCAGCCGCACTTCGTCCGGTGCATCGTGCCCAACACGCACAAGAAGCCCGGGCGCGTCGACGTCCCGCTCGTGCTCGACCAGCTTCGCTGCAACGGTGTCCTCGAGGGTATACGTATTGCGCGCCTCGGGTACCCCAACCGCCTCCCGTTTGTCGAGTTCCGCCAGAGGTACGAGGTCCTCACCCCGGGCATTATACCTCCTGGGTATATGGACGGGAGGAAGGCGTGCTTGCGCATGGTCGACGCGCTCGAGCTGGACAAGTCCATCTTCCGCATCGGGACGTCTAAGATCTTCTTCAAGGCGGGCGTGCTTGCGGAACTTGAGGAGAGGAGAGACGCGCTACTGTTCGATCTGTTCTCGAGGCTGCAGGCTGTCGCGAGGATGTTTACGGCGCGCAGGCAGATGAAGAAGATCCTCAATAGGGCGGTCGCTATTAGGACGATCCAGCGGAACGCGAGGATCTATGGCGAGCTTCGGGATTGGCCGTGGTGGAACCTCTACACCAAGGTACGTTGAAAGCCCTTTTTGTGTTATTGGGGTTTGTGATCATGCGCCTGTTCGTAGGTCCGGCCTCTCCTGGCTGCCACTCGGAACGACGAGGAGCTTCGAAGGAAGGAGGCTGAGCTCATCCTCGCTAAGGAGCGCGCAGAGCGAGACCAGCGCGAACGCGAAGCGCTCGAGAGTCTCAAGATGCGTCTCGAGTCCGAGAAGCGCAAGGTCGAGGAGGATCTCGAGGCCGAGCGTGCCGTCGGTGTCGACAAGGACTTACTCCTCGAGCGCACCAAGAAGCACGAAGTCGAGCTCGAGGACGAGATTCTTGCTCTGCAGGCGGACCTCGACACCCTCGACTCGCAGCTCGATCGCGCCCTCAAGCTGCAGAAGGAGAGTGAGGAGAAGCATAAGACACTCCAGGAGGCGTTCAACCAGGCCGCGGAGCATCTCGTGCGGCTAGAGAGCGAGCAGAATGACTGGGTTGAGCGTGAGATGAAGCTCAACAAGGATCTTGATGATGCGCAGGTGGAGCTGGATATCCTAGCGGCGGAGAAGGAGATGCTAGAGAAGCAAGGCGAGGAGCTCAAGAACTTGCTGGCACAACGCGAGGAGGATCTGTCACGCGCGAAGGAGAGGATGGAGTCGACGATGTCTGACCTGGATACCAAGCTGTCTGCGGAGCAACGTAACAAGTAAGTAGGCATCGCACGCCCCTGTATATCGAGGCTGATCATACTGGTCTGTGCAACAGGGACGCTCTCAGGGAGAAGGCCGATTCGCTGGAGAAGGATACGCGCCAGCTCAAGGAGCAGCTTGCAGAAATGGCTCGTACCGCTACTGATTACTCCAACATGATCAAGGGCAAGGAGCAACAGGCAGACAAGCTCTCAGCTGAGCTTGACAAGTTCAAGGCCGACCGCGACGCCCTCCTCAGGGAGATCGCGGAACTCCAGGCGACGATCGATACGCTCTCCGCTGAGCTCGACTCGGAGCGCAAGGATAAGCAGCGCAATGCGAGCGCCCAGATCAAACTCCAAGCCGAGCTCGACGAGCTCCGCGCTCTACTCGAGGCGAAGACAACCGAGGAGACCCGTCGCAGCGAGGTCGCGAAGAGCAAGGAGGAGGAGCTCGCGGACCTCCGTTCGCAGGTGTCCAAGCTGTCAGCGGATCTAACCGAGAGCCGGAGGGTCGCGGTCGAGACGCAGAACAAACTCAAGGTCGACCTCGAGACGATCACTCGCGAGCACAAGAACATCCAGTCTAGCCATCAGTCGCTTTCGGACCGCGAACAAGCTAGTCGCACTCAGCTCAAGAAGACGGAGGCTGCACTCGCTGAGGCTGAGAAGTCCAAGCGCTCGATCGAGTCTGAACTGCAGTCTATTCGTTCCCGCGCGATCGATACCGATAATCAACTTGCTGAGGTCCAGAAGGCGAAGGAGGTAAACCGAATCATATATGACATCTGTGCAGAGTGCTCACACTACCTTCTATTTCTATAGAGTCTGGAACGTCAGCTCGCCAGCACACAGTCGAGATACGCGGACTTCGAGGATGCTGCTCTCCAACTTGAACGTGACAAGGCCGCCCTTGACCGTCAAGTCGAGACCCTCAAGAAGCAACTCGATGCAGAGACCACCAAGCGGACGAAGTTGGAGGAAACTGCGTCAAAGCACAAGGCTGAGGCGAACCGGCTCAAGGATATCAATGTGAAGTTCGAGAAGGACATGAACCAGGTGCTCAAGGACTTGAAGACGCGCGAATGGGAAGTCAAGGATCTCAAGGCGAAGCAGAACAAGACCATCATCGAACACGTCCATGTCTTGGAGGAGGCGAAGCGCGTCACCGACCGCCAGCTTGCCGAAGCTCAGGTCGAGCTTCAGAAACAAGCCACCTACATTCGCTCACTTGAGAAAGCTAAGACGCGGCTCACGACTGAAGCCGAGGACCTTGCTCGTGAGAAGGCCAACGAGGAGCTCGCGATCCGTGCCAAGGAGAAGAAGGCTCGTGATCAGGAGGCGAAGGCTACTCGTGCACTTGCCGACTTCGAGAACGAACGTCGTGCTCGCGAAGCCGCCGAGGTTCACGTCAGGCGATTGCAGAACGAGCTCAAAGATACCCAGGCGCAGGTGGCTGACGCCGAGCAGCGGATGGTCGGCATCCAGAAGGCCAAGGATAACCTCGAGATCGAGCTGACGAGACTCGCCGACGAGACGGAGGTTCCACACTCGTTCGCTAAGGTTCAGCGACAGTACGAATCGCGCATCAGCCAGCTCGAGGCTCAGTTGGAGGAGTCGGATCTCGCAAAGTCTTCCGCCGCAAGGATCAAGGAACATGTCGATCGCCAACATGCCGAGATCCGCAGACTCATTATGAACAACGGCCCCAAGGATGATTCCTTCCGCACTCGGCTTCTCCGGGAGTTACAGCTCGCAGACGAGGAGATGGAGCGCGAGCTCTCGCACCGAGCACAGACCAAGCATCTCACTGGCAACCGTACTGGCGAGCAGAACATGGCCCCTGTCACTCCAACCAAGCATCGCTCTAATGGCACAGTCCGTTTCAAGGACGGACCCCCTACCGAGATACCTCGCACTCCTGACCGTCATGCGCAGGTCAACAAGCTTCGTCAGCAGGTGCAAGCCTTGGAGCTGCAGATGGCCGCGTCCACTCGCATCCGTCAGTACCTTGAGACATCGCTGCGGGAAGTCACCGAAGAGCTACAACACAGCGACGGTTCGAAGCAATCCATCGAGAACACTCGTAGCCGCCTTGCCAAGGAGAACGCACGCCTTGCCCAGCTGCTTGAGGAAGAGGCTGAGGCGCGTCGTGCCGCTCAGGCTGCCCAGATTGATGGAGTGCAGGCAATGTGGGACCGCTTCCAGAACACGATCGACCAGGAGCGCGAAAGCTACACTCGCTTGGACGAGTCCCGCAAGGCTTTGGTGTGGCTCATTCATTGGCGTTGATTTTGCTGTCTAACGAAATCCAACAGGTTGTTCAGCAACGCGCTGCTCAAATGGAGGTTGAAGACGCACGTCGTCAGGTACAAGAGCTGACTGCTTCCAAGAAGCAGTTGCAAGGGGAGGTCAACACGCTCAAAGAGCGTCTGGATGCCGAGATCCTTGCCAAGAACGACGAACTCTGTGAGCCACCTTATCGCAGAAGCGAGCGTCGATTCTTATCATTGTATCATAGCCATCAAGCGTAGCATCCAGGCTCGATTGCAAGAGTTGGAGATTACATCCTCTGCGACAGCGACTATCCATTCCGGCGAGTTCCTCGTCAATGCGCGTGTCTCTTGATTCTTACCCTTGTTCCCTCAACAGAATTGCAAGAAGCTATTGATGCCTACAAGACGAAGACGGACGAGTATCTCAAGCGCTACGAGGAAGCCGAGATCAATCGTGCCAAGGCAGCTCGCGCAGAGGCGTTCGGTACGCTCGCAGTTCTTGTCATGAGGATATGGCATTGACAAGGGTGCCCCTGTAGCTCGTCGCGCTCTGGCGGACGCGGAGAAGGCCCAAGCGGAAGCTGTTGCAGACCGTCAGGGAACTGAGCAACGGTTGCAAGCTGCCGAGCAGCGCATACAGGAACTCGAGCGTAAGCTTGAAGAAGAGGGCCGTGAGACATCCGACCTTGCGCTCCTGCGTCAACGTCTTGCGGAAGAAATGGAGGACGAGCGCAAGCAACACCAGCAAGACGCTGCTGAGCGTGACTTTGCTGCTGACCAGACCCGCAAGAAGTACCAAGGTATCGTTTCTACATTACACCCCTTTGCAGCTGCGTTAACTGATGGACATCTTACAGCCGAGCTTGCGCAGTTGAGCGAAGGTCAGTGCCCCCCAAAAGAAAGCATTTTCGTGAGTCACTAACCAAGCTTTGCAGAGCTGCAATCGCAGCGAGACACGATGAGTCGTCTACGCGAAGAGAGCCGCAAGCTCCGCTCCGAGTACGACGAGCTGCAGCTGCGCTACGACGACGAGGTGTACAACGGCGGGTCGTGGAAGAAGGACAAGGAGCGCCTCGAAACCAAGATTCAAGACGTTACGAAGGCCTACGACGCGTCCGTCGCCGCGCAAGCCGAGCAGCAGTCGCAGATCGTCTCCCTTCACTCACAAGTCCGCGAACTACGCAGCGTGCTCAACGACGCTGAGACCGATCGTGCACTCCTTCAGAAGGCCCGACGTGCACTGCAAGCCGAGCTCGAGACCATCAAGATGGACCATGTCGACACGAACAGGATGTCGTCGGATACAGAGCTTCAGCGCGTGCGCCTGGAGAAGCAGGACCTGGAGCGTTCTCTTGAGGAGCAGGGTGACCGCGTTTCGATGGCGTTCGAGCGGATGAAGAAGGCCGAGACATACGCCAACGAGTGCCAGATCGAGCTAGGCAAGATCCGCGTAGAGAACTCAGAGCTTGATAAGATGAATGTGGGTGCTCCTAGAGTTTCATCATCGGTCGCTACTAACCATTGGGGATAGGCGAACCTCGAGAAGCAGGTCAAGGATCTCAATGTGCGCATTGTTGACCTTGAGACAAGGTCATTGAATGCTCCCCGGCCGGCCCCGACCTCAAGACGGCTGGAGTCCCGGATTGAGGAGCTCACCAGCCAACTCAACCAGTCGACGAAGGACAGTTCTCGCATTCACCGCTCAGCAGACAAGGCTTTGCAAGAAGCAGACCGTCAGCGGTCGCGTCTGGAGGAAGAGGTGAAGAACTACGAGAGCAAGATTGTGACCATGCGCCAGACAATGGACGAGCTTGTATGTGATGCTCCTTGATTAACCCTATCATATACTAATCGAATCTCTCCTACAGCAAACCTCGGAGAACAACTTGCAGCTTGCGAAGCGTCGTGCTGAACGCGAGGCAGCGGACTTCAAGCAGAAGTCTCTCAACCTAGAGCGCGAAGTCGAGCGACTGCGCAGTCGCCTCGAACGTCCTTCCAGCACCTTGCTTGGGTCCCCCGCCAGCTCGCCGCGGAAGCAATGAGTGTGATTGCGCTATACCCACTGACGACGATTATGATACTCTTCACGCGCACTGATATGTTATGACGCTTTGATGTTCTCGGCTTCTAGCTATATGTTGCACTACTAGTCATCTGTATCACCTACTGGACCACGGACGCTTCGTCATCTTCTGGCCATTTACTTTATACCTCTCTCTGGCAATACATTCCTCATGATCCTCTGAAGCGCGGTGAACATGCACCCGCAGGAACCAGCGGCCGACTAATAATTTATTCGCTGGGTGCTTCTGAGCGCCTAGCAAGCCTCACTAGCGCTCAGGACAGCAGTCCTCGGCAGAATCCGAAACTGTACAGTTGTAGATCTGATCTCAGCCACTGAGGAAGAACGGAGCTCTCGAGTGTGGACAACGGCACCGACAGGGACAAGACCAACGCCAAAATGGTGAGTGAAATGCTGCTCATCCCTCTCTTCATGGAGTGTTTATTTGGAGTGTGTCGGGATTGCAGCCCAAGGAGATCCGCGACATCAAGCAATTCATCGACATCGCGCGGAGGAAGGATGCCAAGGGTGCGTTCCAATTCTTCAACCCTCTTGTTCCCCCTTCTTATACAAGTGGCCGACTTCCGTAGCGGCGCGCATAAAGAAGATTGCGTCGCGAGTCCCTGGTGGCAAGACCAAGACGAAGTTCAAGATTCGGTGCTCCCGCTACCTCTACACCCTCTCGCTCGACGACCCTGAGAAGGCAGCGAAGCTCCAGCAGAGCTTGCCTCCTGGTGCGTCGTATTCCTCTCCCCCCGTCTGTCGCGTTCGCGTTCTCAATCGCGCCCCATTGTCCTCCCAGGTCTCCACGTCGATGAGATTAAGGACACGCCCAAAAAGAAGTAAACAGCGCTCACCGGCTGCCGCTGTTTGACTCGCTATGCTCTGCTGTCCCTCGCTATATCTACTGGCACTCAGGCGTCACATATGGGAATGTATGCTCCACGACGACATTTATGCATGCATGACACCCCACTGTATTCCTAGCGCACTGCGGATGGACCTTCCGCCGGTCTATCCTAGAATACACTCCTGGAGGACCCTCCCATCTCCGATTGTCGTGCGATGTCTACACCCGACGCATGCGATGCCACCAGAATGACAGTCGTTTCTGGGTGACCGTTCGAACTTCCATACGGCCACCCGAGCCGCGACCAGTTGGAAGCACGTCGGGCGTGATACACCTGCATGGACCTCATCAGAATATCATGAGTCTGTGACCTTTCGAAATATTAGAAGCATGGCGTCCATCGCTGTTGCTGCCGTGAAGATATTGCCTGCTGCAATAGTGACAAAGCTTGTGTCACGATATCAGCAGAACACAATACTTCTGGAAGTGCGCGTGTGCTTCAGAATCACCGAGGACAAGGAACTCGGAACTTCCATGTGTCTTGGAAGTCTGACTGCGTCGACTGTGACGCGTGAAGTGCAGCCTGAGCGAAGGCGTCTTGTTTGGGCCTCAGCCGCTGATAGCCGTGCTGGGGAAGCCGGCGGTGCCAGAATTGAGTAGTAACCACTCACGCTCAGCCTCTGACATAACGCGGGGTAATCCCGGGGTACCCCATCCCATGGCGCACTCCGGCGCCCGTCATTGCCTTCGGCGGCGGGGGGTCGGACGCTGTACCTCCGCCTGGGCCCACGGTCTCTCGCGGTCTCCTCCCATCCGAGATTCTTGAGCGCGGAACCTTGGGCTCTTTGGGCGCGCCTTCGGACTGCGGATGAACCTTTTCATGCGCACGAGAAGGCTGGCAGGCGTTCCGTCCTACGGCGGCGGCCTTCGACGATCCTTCTCACCCGGCTGCGACTGCCAAGGTCCGTTGGGTTGGCTCAGACGCTAGAAACGCACGCCTTCCGATTGCTCGGCCGACGCGGTCGCCTCGCAGTCGTGTTTGGGGCTCATCTAGCTCACGCATGATCAGAAAAACAATATTAATGGAATCACAGCTAATTTGCGTGCGTGCCCTTTGAGAGGCACAGAAGCCTGCTCGTGACCGCCGTCCCCGGTTAAAAGGCTCTGCCTACGTTTCGGGAGCATTCTGAATCTCTGCCAGGTCGTGGTCATAATTGACAACGATGATAGCGCAGACTCGGACAGGCGATGCATACGATCGCGCACCCCGCGCGGTACCTGCGGCCTTGGTATCGACTCGCGGTGGGCCGATGGAGCCTTGCTCCACGCGGATCCGTACTGCCGTCCCGAACGAACTCCCGTTGAAAACTCCCGGCGTCCCAAAGAAGGCGCGATGCATCGCTTGGAGGAGGGCAGAACGTTCAAGCTTTCAAGTCCAGGTCCCACACCTCTGTAGACGCCGTCAGCGGGCTCTTTGAGAAACTCGGCGAGCACTACACCGGATGACGAATTACCTAACTGTTCCCTTGTCGACCTCTTGGGTGATACTTATGGACGGTAAGGGACAGATTCGACGCGCCGAACAGCGGGTCCGAGGATGCGAGCCCATGCCACTCGTTCCGTCCGAGTTCCGTTTTGATGAGGTTGCTCATAGTTAATAGTTGAGGAACGTCATGAATGCGTTCGAATACATCCGGTCTACAGGTATGTGGTCAATAAGGGTGCTAATGGATCATCAATAGCAATGCCACAATCTCACTATGATGATCGCGAAGGGAACGCACCTCGTCCCTCATACTCGTTTGAAGTTCGTACGGATGAAGAAGCAAATGACGACCATGTGCATGCGCTCATTTGGAGTTATTTTCGCTGGCAACTGTGTGCAACTCACTGATTCCTGTACCCGGGGCAAGGAGCGACCATCTGGGGTACTCAATATTGACGGATCGAATCCAGCTGTCCACAAAAACTTGCGGACATGCAGAGCCATGCAGCTGGCGCAGCGACGATGCTCCGAGAGACGTCGAGGAGGAAATCGCCATAAATAGCGGCGTGGATTGCGGTAGGATCTCGAGGAATAGAAGTCTGATACATAGCTAGCGAAGGGTGTTAGACAGGACGAGAACGGAGGGAAAGCGAAGGACGCACATTGTGGAACGCTGGCGACACCGAAGAACAGTCAAGCAAAACCTCACCGATCACCCGAGAGACAAGAACCCGAACAGCGCGACTTGCAATGGAGCTGGACCGAGGGTGCATAGAGGGAGATCAGCCCTGTAAACGATGGGACATCATCAGCAGGTGAGAGAGGGCTGTGAAGAAACGCTAGAAGCATAAGGGGGACTGCGGGCAGGGGGCCAGGTCTCTGCGCGGGAGGAGCTACCCGCATGGCTTTCTGATCTCTATAAAGTTTGTTCCAGACAAAGATCCTCGGGCGCACAGTATAGGCGGCTGTCCAGTCAATGCAACGTTGGTGGCAGACGTAACGCAAGCTCGCCGTAATGGGCGGGGTTTGTGCGAAATTGGTGGAATCGGTTGAAAGTTAGGGCCGCACAGGGCGCCGCGCCCAGTTACGGTCATAGGAAGAAGTGCCGTGGAAGCAATGTAGCGGGCCAGCTTCTATTTCATGCCACATCACGGAGATGATAGAGGGCGCGAGAGCGGGAACACTAGAAGGATGGAGAGGTGTCCTCCGAGTCCGACGAGGAGCAAGTTGTCCGTGTCAATGGCCGTTGTCCGAACGGAGTCGGTCTTTAGAGCGCTTCTCCATGACTGGCGCCCACAGTTGAACCGTAACTTGGCGACCTGTCAAAGATCGACTCGAATAATTGGATCGATCCACTCGTTCGGGTTCTGCCTCACGGCACGCGCCAGCTGGCTGGAGAACGCGACCACGCATCTTTCTTTCCCACCATTTGCTCACGGTGGTGTCTACGTACTGTATTTCTTGTAAGTTCCTGAGGATTGTTTGCATCAGCATCAGCGTCCAGCGGCGATCGTCCGATAGTTCGGAACTTTGATTCTGAAGGCAGAAAATCCAAGATTTCCCAGCCTGTGAGTGCTTCATCCTCATTTTTGGTCAATCGCGATCTTGGCTTAGCATACTGCAGGTTATCCTCTCACTCGCACTGTGATATTGCCTGAGTTGCAATACTATTTGACCGAATGCATGCCCCATTTAGGGTCCGCATCCAACCCAGTCCGACGCCCGGCAATGAACGATCACAAACCTGACTCTGGTAAGCTACCCCATATCACAGGACCTCCGTATCTCACCCAATATTCTTTTGAAGACGCCGAACACGTATCCACAGGCGGTCTGTCAGACCTTCTCGAACCCGACGAGACATCCTTGTGATCGAACTCTTCGGCCGCGCCTCATCATGACTGTACATTATGTGTCGCTCACTTAAAGTGCCGTGGTGCCCCACCCGCACCAACCGAGATTTTTACCCAACTTCATTCCTACATCGCCATGCCTCACGACGGATTCTCGCTCCCCGACCAACAACAACAGAATGGGCGGTTCACCCTCGGGAACTTCACTATCGACGAGTACAGGCCTATTAAAGTGATCGTCATAGGAGCCGGCTTCAGCGGCATACTGGCCGGGATCAGGTGCGTCGCAGGCTTGGAAGAAGACTCTGTCAATTGCGACGTGCTGAATGGAATCTCAGATTCCCGCAGAAGATACCCAATGTTAGCCTGAACATCTACGAGAAGAGCGATGGCATTGGAGGAACGTGGTACAACAACAAATACCCGTGAGTGCACCTTCCGTCCATGTTTCACGTCCAACTTCCGCCAATGCTTACCTTCACCGTGCAATCCAAGGGGCGTTGCATGCGATATCCCGGCGCACTGCGTACGTTGTGATTCACTGCCACATGTTGCTCTACTCACGCCTGCTGCAGTACCAGTACACATTCGAGGAAAAGGTTAGTGGTCCGCCTTCACATCTTACGACCTGACTTATGTTTTATCGTAGCGCGACTGGTCTGCAATCTACCCTCCCGGTCACGAGATCCATGAGTACCTCCAAGGCGTCGTCGACAAGTACAAGCTCATGCGCTACATTAAGCTCAACCACGAGGTCGTGAATGCGCAGTACGACGAGGCGAGGGGGAAGTGGCACGTCCGCGTTCGTCGCACGACCGACGCCGGCCAGACGGAGGAGTTCGAGGACGTCGCGGACGTCCTGCTCACCGCGATCGGTGCCCTGGCGCGCTGGAAGATGCCCGACATCCCTGGGATCGCTGATTACAAGGGCGAGCTGCACCACACAGGTGGCTACAAGCCGGGAGGAGCGACGTGGGAGGCCGACTTGCCGAGGTGGAAGGACAAGCGGGTGGCCGTCATCGGATGTGTGAGTGGCATTATGTGCCTGTCTTTCCTTCTGCACGTTCTCACCATCGCACAGGGTTCGACTGCGATCCAAGTCGTTCCTGCGCTCGCGCCGCATGTCGCGAAACTCACGACTTACGTGAGGGGCCAGACGTGGCTGTCTCCGTCTTTCTCGCTCGACGTAATCCAGCGTCTTATCGGGCGGCCGGTGACAGGCGTTGAGGAGGACTGTGGGTCATGCGTAGCTGTATGGCGTTCGTGTATTTCAGCTGACTTCTCGGATGCTAGTCTCGTTGCGCCCCGAGGAGATAGAGCGATTCCGGGCAGATCCGGAGTACTTCACCCGCTTCCGGCACGAGCTCGAAGGCACTTTGAACGTGAGTGGTTTGCTAGTCTCTCGTGGAGTTCGTGCGCCGTTTGCTGAGTGCATCTGCAGTCTCTGCACCCGTTCACCCAGCGCGGAAGCCAGATGCAGAACGAATTCCAGCAGTTCTTCAAGAAGAGCATGTCGGACACACTGGCCACGCGGCCCGACATCGCAGAGAAGTGTGCGTCTATCACTCTCCTCTTGGAACCGAACAATGGTTAACCTGCGCGTCATGGACGCTGCACTTTGTTTAGTGATCCCTGAATTCCCTGTGTCGTGTCGCCGGCTTACCCCGGGTTGTGGATATCTCGAGTCTCTCCTCTTGGAACATGTCAGTCTCAAAGAGCCTTGAGCATACTACTCTTCGTCCACTGACCCGTCATATTGTACAGGTCGATTACGTCTCCACTCCTATCAAGAAGTTTACAGCAACCGGGATCGAGACGGAAGACGGCCAAACCAGGGACCTCGACGTCGTCTTCTGCGCTACTGGTACGCCTCCCAGATACCTGCCTGGCTCGCTCGCTAACCCTGGGTACGGACCGACGTAGGGTATGACGCGTCCTGGCAGCTTCCCTTCAAGATCGTTGGGCGAAACGGCGTCGACCTGAACACGAAGTGGAAGCCGTACCCGACGTCCTACATGTCGATGTGCGTCGACGGCTTCCCGAACATGTTCATGTCGCTCGGCCCGAACTCCGTCATTGGCGCCGGCGTCCTGTTGCCCATCATCGAGTACGCCGTCATGTACGCCGTCCAGGCGACCGCGAAGTTGCAGCGCGAGCGTCTCAAGAGCATGGAGGTCAAGCCCCGCGCGGTACAGGACTTTGACAAGTACATCGAGGTGCGTGGTTCGGTTGCCATGGGTTGGCCTTCAAACGCTGACGTAGGCGGTGGATTTGGTAGAGTTACTTCCCACAGGTGAGAGAGCAGCGGTTGTTACGGGAAAGATCTTCGTTGACCGCCATTGCAGTCCGTCTTTAGCGCTAAATGCCGCTCGTGGTACAAGCTAGGCAAGGAAGAGGGAAGAATCGTCGGCTTGTGGCCAGGTTCGCATCCCGCTTTACCCCCATGTCCGCGCATTCTGACGGTGCACTCAGGTTCGAACCTTCACGCCGTCAAGGCGTTGCAACACCCGCGCTGGGAGGACTACGAATACGAGCGCGCGGACGATGAGGAGAACTCGTTCTATTGGCTCGGCGACGGCCAGACGTGGAACGAGAGGCATACCGGAGACAGTACGTCCATCCTTTAGGTTCTGTACAGTTGGCAGCCGCGAGATGCTCACATCCACCCTTTCAGGGGCCTGGTACCTAACCGAGGAGTTCGTTGATAGACCGCCAGGTACGTTCTGGAGCTATGTCTGATTTCTTGCGATGTGTCTGATTCACGTTTGTCTGCAGTCCCGCAAGATTGAGAGTGGTGGAGATTGTGGCACGTAAACGGTCATTTCATATGCTGTTGCTTGCTCCTCGGCGGCGCTCGGCCATCTCGTCGTATACCAAGTGGCAGCAGGTCGCAGCTTGTTTGATAGACAGCTTGTCGTGTCAGAGCCTCGGCGACCCTGAAGATCATTCCCCTTTCGTAGTGTTGTTCCTGTAACTCCTGTACTATCCCTCATTTGTGTATTCAACACCAAAGTTATAAACGTGTATCACATTCACAGATTCAACTGTTGCCCCATTTGACGGCCGAATGAAATAATGATTCCCCGCCATTGCCCCATCATGCCTTCCATGTGCATACTCGTGCCTGTGACTTCTGGTGATGTGTTCATCCCGTGGAGTACATACTCGAAGGTCCGAGTGGGCGGGAGCAGACAGACGGAGCGCGATTGCTCGGAGGAAGATGATTAGTCGGTTCGTGGCCTAGCGGAGCTGTTAGAATTAGGTCTGACTTCCGGGAAACCCGAAACCCGAAACCCTTACATAACCGTGAACAATGTGCATTGGAAAGGATCTAGAAGCAGGTGATTCTCGCGGGAGAATCTGACGTACCTTTCGGGCAGAGATTCTGTTGAGATCAAGATGCATCTTACGCACTCCCGAGTCGACCGATTACAATAGGACGCGGCCGTGTAGAGACTAGAATATATCATTAGCACGGTATGGTATGAAAGATAGGCACAGGTTCCAAACATCGCGGCCACCGGATAGCCAACGAGCGCAGTCACTTAGCTTCTCGTTATCCTTGAAGCTTCTGAAGGTGGGAATCACGGATATCCAGTATCATCGATGATGCAGTCAAACTTCGTCAATTAGCGGCAGGCAGGCGGTGAACAGACTTCTGATTATGGGAAGCCATTAGTACTGAGGTGAAAAGGCGGTTTGGTTGGAGCAACCGGAAGCTATGGGTCTGTCAGCACATCCAATAATCGTCACTGGACTTAGAGAGGATCCTACGTCTGGGCGAACGGCTACGATTGAGCTCCCTCGGAGTGCGTGGGTGCCGGAGAAGTTAGAACACTTCCGTCGGGAAGATCGGAGGCTGCCTTACTCGTAGCCGTCACGAGAATGCCACGATCCACTCCGGGATGGGGTTTGCGCACTGCTGCCGTTCCGTGGGCACCTCCTGGCGTAACTCAACTAGAAGTGGACACAGGTATGAGCTTACATGACAGGTACCGCCTGGGTGGCAGGACTGCGTGAGTAAGTACTGTAGTATATCGTCTGTGTAGCTATAGGTTGCACTTGCACTGCGGTGGCTTGAAGCTTACTTAAGCAGAAAATGTGGCAATTAGACACCGTGACGTCACATGGTGTCACGGAAGCGTGAATGGAGTGGATGAGTCACGGCGGCCAGCGACTGGCAGGAAGTTGGTTCCGGTCGCCTGGGGACCAATATTACATGATGAGGTACGTCAGAGTCGCTGCAAAACCGCTCTTCAATGGCTCATCATCCGATCAGATCAAGCCCCAGGCGCGGTTTAATCCCTTTCGACATATTCCTACCAGCGCAACGTCGACTTCCACCCGGGTTTCGGCGTCCGTGTCATCGGTGACAGCGACCATCTGAACAGTGAACGCGTTCGATAGCTACCACTTTACTGAGAGTTCAAATGTTGCTAATCCGACCGGATCTTCTGGTAAGTATGATGGATTCTTTTGCCACCCGATCATATGTCCTCATGGTATGCCTTTCAAAACGCGGGAAAGGCGGAGACCTGCCGCAGACATCATGCGAGCGGTCGTCTCAGTTCGATATGTGGGATGATGTCGGCGTTCAGCACGCAAGGCAGGCTCAGTACACTATCATACTGAAGGCCCCGTGAGGTGCCAGCAATCTTTGGTACGCTCATCGTTAGTTGCGACGTCTCGGCCTCTCAGGGTCCATCCGTTTTCATGGCTTTGTGGGTAATCACACATGCCCAGGATCTTCACGAATTACAGTTTCTAACGATCAGCATGACCGTCTCGAGAATCCTCTCCCGGAGGACGCCTGGGACTCTACGGAAGACCGATATGTGCCGGAGCGCTTCCATGGCGCCCGCTCAGCATCACTTCTTTTCAGTGCCATTTGTTCTAGTGAGAAGCAGTTCCTGGTATATAATTTGGGGGGCTGCCTGCCTTCCCAAGTCAAGCAAACCGTACCATTATGTCCGGCCCCCTCCCCGGTATCGCCGTGGTATGTAGGACGTATTCACTACTCCCGACTGCGGCATCCTCATCCATTCTTTTACCAGGTCGGGATAGGAGCCCAGCTCCCGAGCGGCCTCTTCTCGCAGAAAAACCTCGATTACCACGATTTCTTCGAATTTCTGTTGCGAAAGGGTGAAGCGTACGTGCCAATTCCGAAGGAGAGGTTCAATGCCGAATAGTGAGCTTGCCAAGCCTATCCCTTTTGCAGGATGACTGACATACTATTGATTGTCTTCAGTATTCGTGGCTCTACGACCGGAAAGGTATTGACAGATTCTGGTTCGTTCTTGAAGGACATCGACCAGTTCGACTTCCTCGAGTTTGGCATCACTGCTAAGGATGCGAGGTACATGCCGCTGAGCACCCGCAAGCTCGTCGAGGTTGCCTTCCTCGGCCTGCAGGATTCGGGCATCGATTATCGCGGTAAGAATGTGGGCTGCTACATGTCTGGCGTCGCCCACGATTTCTACAATGTTTCTGGCCATGTAGGTCATCTGTTGACTGAGGACTCCTGCGGTACACAGTTGACCACGTGTCTTCATAGGATGACAGCGAGGCCAAGGGTTCTTTTTCCTACGGGCCGGCCATGGTTGCCAACCGAGTCTCGTACCACCTTGATTTGCGTGGGCCGACGATCCCGATCGACACCGCATGCAGCTCAACTCTATACACCACCCATCTGGCCGTGCAGGCACTGCGTAATGGGGAGTGTGAAGCCGCCGTCGTGGGCGGGTGTCAGCTGAATCACCGGTGCGTGTCTCATGTATACGTGTACCTATTCGATGACGAGGGGCTGATGGGGGTTGTGCAACCAGATTCACGGATTGGTTGATCTATACCCAGGGTGGCATTCTCTCCCCTGATGGGAAGTGCAAGCCATTCGATGCGACCGCCAACGGGTACGAAAGACGCACGGTCATCTTTCATCAACTGACACACGTTTTAGTTTTGGGCGCGGGGAGGGTGCTGTCGCCATTGTTCTCAAGCCTTTGGAAGATGCGATTCGCGATCACGACCATATTTATGCTACTGTAAGGATATCTGGCATACTTCTTCTTCGCAATCTCACAGGCGTTGTGTAGATCCTCGGTACTGGCGTCAACTCCTCCGGTTCTCTTGCCCCCGTCAGCGCCCCTGTTGCGTCGGCGCAGAAGGATGCCATGTGGCGAGCGTTTGCTCAAACGGACAGGAAACCCCAGGATGTCGACTTTCTCGAGTTGCACGCGACGGGTACGTCACTTCTCGGTGATCTACAGTCATCTGTACGCAGCACCCCTGATCCCGTGTGTCTCAGGAACCGCCTCCGGGGATCCCACGGAGGCGAATTGGGTCGGTGCGGAGTTCAAGCGCGATGACGAACTCGTGCTGGGTAGCGTCAAGGGCAACGTTGGGTGCGTCTATGGAGCTCTATGATGAGTATTGCTCCTGATGACTCACGAACATACAGTCATCTAGAGATTACCGCCTTCCTGGCATCCCTTTGCAAGGTCTGCGGCATTTTCGAGACCGGACTCATCCCTCCCAACGTCAACTTCGTGACTCCGAATCCCGCCATACATTGGGATGAGTACCGATTCCGCGTGCCGACAGATGTTGAAAGCCTCAAGGTCCGCTCGTCGGCCCGCCCGGCGCTGGTCGCGATGACCAGCTCGGGCATTGGTGGCGCCAACGGACACGCTGTTGTCGAAGGCCCCCCATCTACGATCAACTCTACTCCTGCGTTCTGGGTGGAGGGTAGTTCTACACCTTCCCTCCTCATCGCTGGTGGGCTGTCGCCAAGGTCCACTGCTGCAGTCGGGGAGTCGCTGTTGGGCGTCTTGGAGAGTGGAAATGTCGCAGGCTTGTCGAATGTCTTTGGTCGTCGGGCACGGTCGATGACATGGCGCTCCTTCGTTGTGGCGAGCCAGAGCAAGATCCCAAAGTTCAACGAAGCCGCCATCGTCCCGAAGCACAAGGCGCCGATTGTCTTCGTCTTCTCTGGCCAGGGTACCCAGCACTTCCAGAGTGAGTACTCCGGTGTAATGACGTCGCGAATATTCATGCTAACATTGGTATAGTGGGACGCGATCTATTCAGGACCTGCGTGCCCTTCCGTGCTAGCGTCCTCGAGCTCGACAAGGTCTACAAGGCCGCGACGGGCTCCTCTCTCATTGAGCTCGGTCTCTTCACTGAGACTGCCATTGACACCAAGGATCCCCTCGGAGACCCTTGGCCCATTGCTATCACACTCCCCGCTCTGACCATGCTTCAGCTTGCTCTCGTTGATACGCTTGCCGCTGTCGGAGTGACGCCGGATATCGTCGTCGGCCACTCTGCTGGCGAGACCGCCGTGCTCTCTGCCTCCGGTTCCGGCTCGAAGGAGTTGGCGTTAGAGCTTGCGATCGCGCGTGGTAAGGCCATGGCCCTTCTCGAACAGGCTAACGGTACCATGGCGGCCGTCTCGTGCTCCCCCGAGGACGCTAATCGCTTTATCGCCGAGGTGCACGCCGAGTTGGGCGAGGGTATGCTCACGGTGGGATGCTACAATACTCCTGCTGCAGTCACACTATCTGGCGCGGAGTCCCACATCGACGTGGCTGTCCAGAAGGCGAGCGCGGCCGGCATCTTCGCCCGCAAGTTGCGCACGAGGATTCCCGTCCACTCCGGCATGATGGCGCTCTGCCAGGTGGAGTTCGAGAAGCTCGTCCAAGACGTCTTCGCGCGCTATCCCACGCGAGCACCCACAGTGGAGACCTATTCCACGAAGACTGGCGCATTGTTCACAAAGGCGTTCGATGCGCAGTACTACTGGGATGGCACTCTTGGACCCGTTCGCTTTACTGAGGCCATCACGACACTCGCCGCGACGCACAAGCATGTAACCTTCGTCGAGATTGGGCCGCACCCGGTACTCTCAAGCTACATTTCGTCGATGACGGAGAAGAACACGCTCGTCACCTGCCCGCTCCGTCGTCAACGTACTCCTGAACCCGGCGCAGAGGCAGCCGAACTCCTGACTGCTCTCGGCAAGCTCGTCGTCGCCGGTCACAACTGCGTAGACTTTGACGCGTTGACTGGCGGGGCGAAGCCCGTGGGCAAGCTGCCTCCGTACCCCTTCGCGCCGAAGACTGTGCCGTGGCGGATCCAGAGCGCGGAGATTGTGAGGCAGACACAACACCGCAATGGCCCTCTCAACTACCCGCAGCTTCAAGTCAACATTCAAACTCACCCAGAGCTAGCTGACCACGTCATCAAGGAAGAACCCATCATGCCCGCCGCCGGGTTCATTGAGATGGTGCGTAGTTTCTCCGCAGGTATTTTGTCGATGCAACACTGACGGCATGAATCGCAGGCTTTCGAGTTCGGTGCTACGGAGCTCTTCGATGTCGAGTTCCACGGCCTCCTCCCACTTTCTTCTGAGCGCCTGGTTCCTGTCGAGGTCAAGTTAGAAGGGACTCGTTGGACTGTCAGCAGTGCATCGTCCACGGATTATTCGAAAGCGTGGCCCATTCAGGTAAGTATAGTTACTTCTGTGTGGTGGCAGTTCCTGATCCCGGAACATGACTGCAGTACAACAGGCGCCACGCTAGTGGATTCTTGTCCCTTGAGCCGATCGACCGATCGACGGTCCGGATCGTCGACTTGAACTCTATTCGTAGCAGGATGACCGCGGTCGACATGGAGGGTAAGTGATACATGCCATAGAGAAGCGGGACGAGTACCTACTGACGTTGCTTGCTTCTAACAGGATTCTACGAGAGGATGGGTTCTTTTGCACAGTTTGGACCCATGTACCGCCGCATCCAAACCTGCCATGTTGCACGCGGACCAAATGGTCATGTTGAGGTTCTCACTGAAGTTCGAGGTGCCGATACGGACATTCCGAAGTGCGTATGGGCTTAGGAATCCTTGGAAACTCGCTGACATCGTATGCGTTAGCCTCGAGGATTACCGCCTGCATCCTGCGATTCTCGACGCAGCCATCCATGTCACTGTCCACCCGATCCTGACGGGCAACTTCCACCCCGAGTTGTACCACCTCCCATCTAGGGTATCGTCAGTTCGCCTCCTTCGCACGGGGCCACTGCCGAAGACGGTATATGGATATGCCACCCTGGCCAAGTGGACTCCTGGTAAGAGTTCTCCTTCGTCTGTGATTTATGGGGTAAATTGCTCACCAATCTTGGAAACACCAGATGCGATTACCTATGATGCGATGATTCTTGACGAACAGGGAGCACCCATCCTCGATATCACCGGAATCGACGTTGCCTTGCACGGCCACCGCGTTAAAGCGCTCCCAGGTCGCTTCTCAATCGTATACCAGCCTTTGGGTCTGACGGTTGGGAGCACACGCGATGCGCCTGACCTTTCGGAGGCTTTGCGTGTGGACGTCTACCATGAACGGCATTCCAGCGGTAGTGGTTCGACAACACCATCGAACTCTGGAACGGAGTCCCTTACAGGCGGAACCACTACGCCGTCGTCGGACGACAATGCCTCAGCCCTCGTCCTCAACTACATTCGGGGCGAAGAGATGAAGCTCCAGGCTACGCTTTCCGCACTCGATGTCTCGGAGCCACTATCGCTGCTCTTCGTTGCTCAAGGAGAATTGGATAGCCACGCTGCAGCCGGCTTCACGAGAGCTCTGCGTCGGGAGTACCCTTCCTGGACGGTCCGCGTCGTCACGTTCGACTCCTCTTGGGCCCCCGCTCGTGTTGGTCAAGCATCGCGAGAGCTGCTGTCTCTGGCTGAGAAGGAGGTGGAGCTTAGGGTGGAGGTTGACGGTTCTGTGTCGGCGCCTCGTGTTGAGCTTGCTGAGCCTCCTGCGTCCTGCGTTCCACTGTCTCTCGATCAACCTTGGATGTTGGAGAATGGTGAGGTCGTTCAGGTAGACCTTCCGTGCCCTTCAGAAGACCATGTCGTCGTCAAGATCGACGGTGTCACGTCCAGCTCGGCCGGCATATGGCAGTTCGTCGGGAAGGTCGACGGCTGTTCTACCTCTGTGGTCGGCATCACCACCAAGCCCATTTCTAGCCACGTCGATGCCCACAAGGGAAGCATTATCGAATTCGCATCTAGCGCTCCACCCACTATCCCACTTCTCGTGCCGTCTACCGTCCTCGCTCTTGCTGTCAGTCCTCCGGCATTCTCGCAACCCGAACGCCTCAAATGGGCTCGGGTTCTCATCCACGACCCTCAAGGAGAACTTGGTGTGCAGCTTCGCGACATTTGTGTGGACATTGGCTTGAAGGTAGCGTTGATTGCTAGTGTGGAGAAGGCGGACCTTGCGCCAAGCTATCTCGAGAAACCCGACTTCATTCTGTCTGGTTCTCGTGAGAAGAAGGACGCGACTATCCTGCGTTCTCTACTCTCAGATGCCGGACGGATCCTTCTTTGGAACAATCTCGAGGACGGAGTCTCTAGCATTATTGCTCAGGAGCCGTGGGTGGTCGGCGATGCTCTCCGCGCGTCGCTCAAGTACCACAACACTGGCACTCGCGGGACACCCTCTGTCCCCATCACTCCTCCCGCTCAGCTACTCCCACCCGGGACCTCTACCGCATCCTTGTCCGTCAAATTGTTCGATCCTCGGAAGACCTATGTCATCATCGGAGGAATTGGCAGCCTTGGGCTATACATGGCGCTTTGGATGTACAAGGTATTGTGTTTCATCTCATCGCTACTTACCCTACGTCTTATCGGTGTGTTCCCAGAACGGCGCCCGGTACATCACCCTCACCTCGCGCTCTGGATCATTCTCGATTGACAGAGCAGGCGACTGGATCTCTCAACGTATCCTCCATTATCTTTCTACCTTGCCTGATCTAACACTCCAAGCTGTCGCCGCCGATGCTACGTCCGCGAACGATATGACGGCCATGCTGAATAATTTGGCTGCCCCCATCGCCGGATGCGTGCTTCTGTCCGGGTTCCTGCACGATCGGTTGTTCGCCTCGCACACGCAAGAGAGCTTTGAACTTGTATTTCCTCCCAAAGTCCATGGTTTCGAGGTCCTTGAGCGTGTACTCGACCTTAATACCCTGGACTTCCTTGTCACTTTCTCCTCAATTTCAGCGATGTTCGGCAATGCCGGGCAAACGAACTACGCAGCGTGAGTAGTTTTTCTCAGAATATACACGATCTTCACTCAGTTTTGCTTAATAGGGCGAACGCTACACTGGCCGGAATGACTCGAAAGTACAAGAATGCGTACTGTATGGTCTGTCCAGCCATTACGGATAGCAGCGTGATCACAACAACGGATCGTTCCTACCACTCCCGTTTGCGTCACCTCGCTGCATGGGGAATGCCTGCCCAAGGTTCGTCTCTTTATCCACTCACTTTCACCAATTCGATTCTAACGCTTCCGTCAAGACTTCTGCGAATACGTCGGAGATGGTATTCGGAAGCTACGGGACGGCCCTGTGTGGCAGTATGTCCCCAACTTCGATTGGCGTGCAGTCCGCGACAACATGGGCTTCTCCCCGATGTACGATCATCTTGTGCCGGACGATGGTGACGACACGGCGGCGCAGGATGGCGACGGCAAGCCGTCACTGCTGCCAATCGTTTGTCGCATCCTCGACATCAAAGAGGAAGATGTCTCGCCCGACGTCCCACTTACTGCGTATGGCCTTGATTCATTGTCGGCTGCTTCGCTTTCCTTCGCCCTCCGCCCGATTGTCACCATATCACAGCTCCAGCTTCTTGCCGATCTCACTGTCAAGGACCTGTTGGAGAGAGCTGAGGAGGCTGCCGACGCGTCTACTCCGGACCAGCCGCCTTCTACCTCGACGCCTGTTGCTGAACAGGACCCTGCTGCAGAGAAGGTCCAGGAGATGGAGGCATTGCTCGCGCGACTCACCGCCGACCTGGCTCCATCCGCAGCTAAAGGTATCGATAGGCGCGAGTCTCTCGGGGCAATCGTCGTTACGGGCACGACTGGCAGTCTCGGAGCTCACGCCCTTGCACACCTCCTCGAGAACTCTGGCTTCGAGAAGGTCTATGCTCTCGTGCGACCGGGTGATGATGGCGTTAGCGCGAAGGAGCGTCAAGTATCTGCCTTCAAGTTCCGCGGTCTGGACACTACTCTCCTCGAGTCCAACCGCTTTACCGCTCTGGTGTCCATTCTTGACAAACCGTCGCTCGGTCTGGCCCAAGATGTGTACGAGGAGGTGAGCCAGCCTCAGTTGATTATGATGTTCTCAATCTCACTGTAATGTAGATCCGGGCAAGCGTCTCTCATATCCTTCACCTCGGTTAGTGAATACCTCACCTCGGTCCGGTTCCGTTACTGATTCATGACACAGGATGGCCCATCAATCTCCAGTCCCCATTATCGTCATTCGAGAGCCCCCTCATGGGGTTGCGTGGTCTCATCAACCTCGCCAATGATGCACACGAGTTTGGTCCGGTTACTGTCCTCTACGGCAGCAGTCTGGGCATCTTCCGCAGTAAGTGCCTGAAGCATATCCTGATTACTAGGGCGTTACTTACAATAGCACCAATCAGACTACAAGGAGACCTCATCCCCCAAGGAGGTGCCGATTGCCGCAAGTGTCGCAGTTGGTACTGGGTATACAGAATCCAAATGGGTTGCCGAACGCTTGCTCGAAGCCGCGGCAGAGCGGAAAGTGGTCCAGTCCGTCGTCATCCGTATTGGGCAGGTGAGCGGTGGGGTGAACGGCGCTTGGAAGCTATCGGAGTGGCTGCCATCCATGATCTGCGCCAGCGCTGCCCTGGGATGCCTTCCCCAAGGCCAAGGTGTAAGTTTGAATCTTCATCCTCTCGCAATTCGTAAGACTTATAATAATGCAGGTCATCTCCTGGCTTCCGGCCGACATTTGCGCGGCGATCATCGTTGAACTCGCGGAGACAACCTCTGCAACCTCGATGTTCCATGTCCGCCACCCACGCCCCATCTCGTGGGCAGACATCATGGGCCACTTCTCCTCGGTTCTGCAGATCCCCACCGTGCCCCCTCAGAAGTGGTTCGCCAGGCTCGTCGAACAGATCGAGTCTCCCAACGCCCAGTTGGCTGAGTTCGTCGCGCCCGCCCTCAGGCTTGTGTCGGTTTGGCAGGCTACCATCGTGAACCCCTCGAAGCCCCGAGCTCTCATCCCCGAGAGTAGTGGCATCGGGATCCTACTCGACATTGAGGATAGCGCCAAGCGCTGTGCCCTCCTTCGTGATCCCTCGCTGCCGCAGATCGGTGTGGAGGACGTGCGCAAGTGGGTCGCCCACTGGATGAGTCTTGGTGCCTTACCTTCGCCCTCCGCTTGAATAGAGTATTGTTAGAACCTGGGTTTTGCAGTCTTGTATGTATATGTGTATGTATATATTGTTATGGATATTCTTGGTCACATTAAGCTCGCGGTACAGTATATGGGAAAAGTCTTGAAGGTCATATCGACAGCTTGTCCGTATGTAGTTAGTACAACTATCGATGCTCGGTCATTCGTCTCCAGTCATGCCGTCTACAGGCCGCGACCACTAAAAGTCCACGTCGACCCCACGTTTCCTCGACGCAGATGCGCCATGCTGCTCCGGGGCCAAATCATCAAACTCTATACCCCAGTCCTGTTTGGAGACGATCGTCAGTGACACGATCTTCGGGAGTCAAGGCGAGTAGTAGCATAATGCACTACGCACTTGCCCCTTGTCAACCTCTTGAGTGATATGAACCGTCAAGGGCGGAGCCGACGCGGTAGTAGACAAGTGGTCTGACACCGTGGGCCGGCTATGAGAAGACAGGCTGAAACTGGTCCCACCCGGCTTTTGCTGGGATTGGGGCGAGAGGACTGTTCGACGAGAGTTGAGCGATGTCATGAAAGTGTTCGAGTACACTATCCAGCGACAAGTCAGCGTCTATACGGACATAGCGCAGATAAGACGCAGACGAACCCTTGCTAAGGATCGTAGCACTGCAAGTCCTTTCCGTCAGCTACTCATTCTATTCATGACGTAAACTATATACTTACAATGCGATGTGGACGTTGGTTTGGGATAATCCAAGGAAGAAGGCGAGCTCTAACAGAGCTGTGAGGGCGCATGCCAACCCAGTCTCCACCGTAAGTCGCATCAACCTGTTAACGATGAAGTCGCTGCGCTCGAAGCGTCCATGAGACAGTCGTTTAGCTGAGTACAGCTGGAGATGGAGTGCGGTCAGTTGTGCATCGCAGGTGGCAGCACTATTGAAATTACGAACCAAATAGAACATAGACAGCATGATCGCCTGCGAAGTGCAGGGCTGGTGAGAAAGGATATCGGGAATATGCGCGCAGGCAGCTTGAGAGAAAGAGAAGTCATACTACGTACGAAGTCTGTGAAAGCCCCGATTCCTAGCCATACCTAGCAGTCTCGTCATTGCCTTCATCGCCACGCGGATGGTACGAGTCCTTACAATGCAAAGCGAGTACATGACGGTCTCGTGAAAAGTGTTGATATCCTTCTTGAACATGAACTTCAATGCGACCAGTCAGTGAGCCAGACTGAACTGGGAAGAACGGGTTGCTCACGAGAATGGCGAATATGATTGCGCCCATGGCAGATGCGAAGCCCGTCTGGTGGTACCCAGTCAATGGTGTGCTGACGCATGAAGGGCAATTCAACTCACGACGATAATGGCCAGCGGAACTACCCTCCACCTTCCAAGCCGCCATATTCTCCATGCGTAGAAGGTCTGGACTGATGCCGAAACTGGTAACCAACATACATGAGGAAGTCATCCATATGAAGCGACGTCGTACGACTCACTTGTCCCGGACAGAAAGGGTGTAGCAGCGAAGGACCACCCCGGAAACTCGAGGTTGATCGGTCGACCCCAACCGGACACGAGCACTTGCCATCCGACTGCGGCAACGACGACGCTTTGGAAGACGTCCAGGAAGAAGATGCCATAGACGGCGGCCCGAATGGAAAGGGGATCACGAAAAGCCGAAATATGGTAGATATCTAGTGAACACTGTCAGGCGGGTCGCGAAGTTGAACAGCCTGGGGGACATACATAGTTGAACGACGGAGACACCGAATAGCATCCATGCCAACAGAGGGCCGATGTACTGGAATACAAAAGGCTGAGCAATGCGATGTGTGGAGGATTGGGATGACGGCACATACTATGGGCCCGATCCTATGATCGAGTAGAGATTTGTTAGTATAGTGTTGCTTGTGAACGAACTCTGGAAGCCTACAGCAGGAGGGTCGCAGAGGAGAGTGGGGGCTGGGCCGGGTCCGCGGTATCTGACATTGTCGGAGGGGTGTGCAGGTGAACAGGCGCGTTCCGAAGAACTATAAAGAGAGGTCGATCTGTGCGGCCGTGATCCTCATTGCTTGCTCTATCAGGGCCTCAGGATGAGAAGGATCACTGGACTGCCAAACGATTTGCCTCCGGTCATGCGGATTGGTGGAAAAGGTGTGGCGCGTGGGTTCCGGTGCCCGAGCCACTGCAGGATCTGCGGCGTTCCAAGAATACATGGCGCTTAGGGCACTGGCATGCGAAGTCTGTGACACATGAAACGAACCGGTGGTGAGGAGCGGGGTTGGGGTGGACGTACGAGGACCGAATGGAAATGCAGTCACCTTTGCGGGGTTGTAAACAGGGATCCGGTAGGGCATGCGGCGGAGGCGGTGCGCCCTGGCTTGTGCTTCCGAGTCGTGGCGTATCAGCGATAGGATCAGCGCTATGAAATCGGAAGAGATGGGGGGTACAAGGCAAGCTCAAGGTTATGCCGCGTTTATGGAGCGGGTTAAGTCCGCTGCGGACGGGTGTTCTTGCTCCTCGGCGCTGGCGTTCTTGAAAGTCACCAGCGTCTGTGACCGCGATCGTTTCATCCAGCGCTTAGGCGCCCGACTATCTCGTTGGAACGTCCCCCAAAGATGAGTGCGTTCTATGATACATAGAAGCAAACCCCGGGACAATTGTGAGCGTACCTCTGGCGTGCCTTGCCCTCGGATGCTCAGCTTCTTTGGACTCGACGAGTGTCCACATGGTTCGCGTTCAACTCCATTCGTAACTTATCACTTCACTGCTCAGTGGCACTTATCTGGAAGTCGAAGGCTTTGTCACTAGCCCGACTTTCCGGAGGAATCGGCATTTCGACCCCCCTGGCCCCCCTGGCGGTTGGCCATGATATTCCAGACTTACGAAGCAGAGTACTCCACGTCCTTCCCCCGAGGACAACCCCGAGCCGGAGGCGGCCATCGTACTCTAAGTACTATTCGTCCACACCCTCCACCTTCATCGACATCCTCGCCAAGTCCCGGCTCACCGTCTACATCTGTTTCCCTCTAACCTTCTCAACTTTCTACATAAGGCACCTTCACAATGCCAACCCCCCATACCCACATTAATCGACATGGAACAAAACCTTGCCAAGCTCACCGACATCGCCGATAAGACATTCAACTTTTGTCATGCTGTCCGTGTCTCTACGTCTTCTGTTCGCCTATTGGCCCCCCTTTGCCTCCACAGGTGGTGGAGTAAGCTCAAGACGCCGCTCTATATGCATTATCATCATCTAATCCTTCGTCTCTCGAGGTCGCGAATGCGTCCTAGCAGCACGCCTCTCCGAGAACCCCAATGTTACCGTTGCTGTCCTGGAAGCTGGCAACACTCATATCGACGACCCCCTCATCAGTATGTCTCCCTTTCGGCCGTTTCTAGCACCGCATTTAGGCTGACTGACCGCGATCGCATAGCGACGCCCGACGGCTAGATGAGACAACTCTTCAACCCCCAGTAAGACTACGTCTACCGTACGGTCCCACAACAGAACTCCAAGAACGCCGTCACCACGCAAGATGGAACGCCCGACCCCAGCTTCTACTGGACACGGTCTGTCGTTCCATCCGTAGTACCATGCAATGGTGCACTCATCATTGGATGTGCAGGGGCAAGGGGCTTGGCGGGAGTTCCGGGATCAACTTTCTGATGTGGACCAGGGCCCAATGCGAAGAGATCGTTGGTGCGTTCTATAACTCGTGTCGCACATAAGTGGCATTGACAGGAATATAACCTTGGACAGCTGTTGAGGTCCTGGGCAACGAGGGCTGGAACTGGGCCCGGTACTTCGCGGCCTCGAAGAAGTCGGAGAGGTGAGCTTAGACGGAATCGGACTTCGCGCCTGGCGGGCTCCCGCTCACTGCGCCGTAGTTTCCATCCCGTCACACACAACAACGATTCTGAGTATGCCAACAACTACAAGCAGGAGTCTGTCGGGTCGAACTGTCAGTCGCCGCTCTCTCGCTCTGGAATGTGCCGAATATATCTTCATCTTCTCAATAGGTCCCCTCCCCATCTCTTTTACAGGGACGGTTTCTGGCGCGGAGTCGCGCTTCCAAAAGGTGATGATATGTGCGATTTTCGTGGGCACTGGCATTTAATTCTTGTTAGGCTCTGAGTGGTTTCGGGTGAACCCTATTGACGAGGTAAGTTGTATGTCAACACAATCACAGTGGTTATTCCTAACAAGCAATGGGGACTCCGACAGCTCAGTTGAGCGGTGCGTCTCATTATGATGGAAACCGAAATGACCTTGTGCCAACCATGGCTGCGACGTACTGTAGCACGTTGGTACTTTCAAGTGTGCGTCGACCATCGATCTTCGTACGGGTACCCGTGGCACAGCGGCTTCGGTGCGGTTTCTAATACTGTTGAGTACATCCCATCGTCTCACAACTGGTACATAGGCGTACCTCTTCCCCGCTCTCGGTCGCCCGAACCTCAAGGTCTTGACGGGCGCCACCGTGCACCGTCTCCTCACCACCAAGCACACCGAAGGAGTCGTCGCCACGGGTGCCGAGTTTGGGCACGGCGACAGGGTCTACACCGTGAATGCGAGCAAGGAAGTCATTGGGCGTCTTCCCCATTCTCAGCCACCCGTTCTCGCGCGGGTCCATCGTACGTCCCCCTCTCCCCACGCCGATACTCTCTGACCTCCAGGGCTGACCTGTCGCACGCCTTCCAGCATGCCACCACGAACGACCCTGCCGTCGAGCCTGCGATCGACCCCAACTACCTTGGGGAGCAGGTGGATTTTGAGATCCTCATCGACGCTGCCAATTTCATCTTCAACATGGCCAGCACCGCGCCCTGGCAGGACGTCGCTGAGCGCGAGTTGTTCCCGGCGCGGGGGCAACCGAGGAGAGCCTGCGTGGTTAGTGCGCTGGTAACTGAACATGTCCTTCGCCAGCCCTTCAGCGTCGTCCTCCCGTATTCCATCTGCGCAGAATTTGTCAGGAGCTTCGTCAGCACCGTATGGCGTGAGTACTGGGGCGAGACTTCGCGCAGAGGATTCGGCGCTCACTTTTCGAACCGACGCGTGCAGTACCTGCTCGATGCTCCCGCAAGACAAGGGCGGTGTCGTGGACGCCAGTCTCAAGGTAACCATCTAGCATCTCACGTTGCGAGGAATAGTATCTAACCTTTATACTCCAGGTGTACGGCACGAAGAACATCTGCGTTGCGGACCTCTCGATTTTGCCTCCCATTACTGCTGCACACACGCAGACTACGTTACGGTGGCGTCGTGATTGTGCGTGCGGTGCTGACTCCAATCGGTCTTAGCTATGGTGTATGCTGTCGCTGGGCAAGGTTCGATCTATTCTTCCCTGAGCGTCGCATTAAGCTCACAGATGGATTTTAGCTGCCGACATTATCAAGAAGAGCCACGGTTTCTGATATCATGTTCGCTGAGACAGGCGGGGGGGGGCATGAGAAGCAGATCCCTGTGATGAAGATGAGTGCAATTTGCGGTACTCGTTTCATTTTTTTTCTGTACAATCAAGTGCAACGAATGTGAGAATGAAGAAAGTTTGAAAGTCCACGGCACACAGGGACTCGAATTCTCCATATTGTACCTATACGCAGCGTGGAGCAGGATGTCGATGTGGAGGAACTGCTGTTGTGTGCGCTATAAACTAGCAATAGAGGTGCGCGGGACGCACTGTTTCTGCGCATCTTGAACTCCGCGTGCCCGTTAATCGCCAAACTGTTGTGTTTGGGGGGCCGAGTGCCCCCCGCCCCTCGAGCTGGTCAGGGAAGCCCAGTGGGTACTGATAAATTCTGGCAGTCAGTAACAAAGCTTCGACTCATGCCAAGCCTCACCATGCCGATCGTTGCCTCGGCGCGGTGGGTGTAGGAAGCTGTACCGCTCGCCTGGAGAGCTCCACGGCGTCTCGAAATCTCCTCCCATCTTGCCGAGGGGAACGGAGCGTTGTGCTCTTCTAAAGCCTTCGGAGTGCGGGTGCACTTATTCATAGCCATGAGCACGCTGGCGGCTACGCGTTCTATCCCCACACAATCCCCGACGATCCTTCTTCAAGTATGAAGCATGCGCTGGTTCGCTATCGAAGCCTCCTCGCGACTGCCCATCTGTGATCGAAACGGTCGAAGACTCTACCAAGCTCTCGGAGGCTTTGATGATGATAATCGCAAATAGGTGCAAGAGATTAACAATGTATCCCCTTATTGCACAACGCCGCTCTGCAGCTAATTAACGGCTTGAGATGGGTCAGATGGATCCTCCTTTGTCAGGATTCGGACGGCCGTCCCCAACTAATCGCCATTTCTCTCGTTTCCCGGAAACAGACGCAGCGCGTCACTCGGGGGAGGGCAGATTTCTGAGCTCCAAATCACAGTCCTGATTGAAGACGATCGTCAGGAAGAGCTTTAAGAGTTCTGGCAAGCAGTACCACACGTTAGCTGGTGAGAAGTGTCGTACGTGTTGCGTACTCCAAGGTAGAAGGCACTTGGCATAGCACGCCTGCATACCCGTCGAAGCTTCTGAAAGCGATGTTGAGAATCATAATCAAAATCAAGGAGAACAGCACAGAGATCCGGGGAGGGGGGAGGGCAAGTTGACATACAGACACAGTGCCCACGACGACCACTTATGGCGACAACAGAGAGGTCAACATCATGGAAACATGCGGCAGCGACATGTAGAGCTCCGACTGCATGCCGACGCCCACCGAAAGGGTGAAACGTATGGAATTGACATCGACTTGCTACTGACAGGAAACGTACCCACTAGATGGTTATCATATTGAGGAGAGGAGGCTAACTGCGTCCAATCAAACGAATTAGGGCTCGACAACACTCGGACAATCCTATTGGAGGTCTCCGCGATTTATAGGCATGGCAGCCTGAGCATGCAGCATAGGATACCACTCCTAGGCTTCCTGTTGTCCGCTCAATTGTCCATGATTTTGGAATTCTCTGCGGGAATCAGTAAATGTGCGAGGTCATTCTGGGGTGAAGAACCACAGGCCCAGATCTATACACATAACGTCAAAGCTGACGAAAGCTCTGCTGAGGGAATGGCGACGACGCAGGGGGAGGGTGGCGGAAGTAGCGGCTCAAGTTGCAATTGGTTGGGCGGCTTGACTGTCTCTTACTACGCGGAGTCCGTGGCCTCTTTCCGATTGGTCAGTTGGTTCACTCCAGCGCTAAGTATGCCTATGCTGAGCGAGGCCGGGCGGTTCGAGGCTCGAGCGCTGAATTGGAAGTGCACTACTACGTTACTACTTGTAAGACTTGACTTGAGACACAAGCCCGGCCATGGCAGAAGTTAGGCGTTCCAAAATGAACCAGCTGCGACAGATGATCAAAGAACACGAGGAGAGCGGATGGGATTTTGCCTGGTGCGCTCTAATCACCCAAGTGTCACCGCATGCGCAGAGCTCATACTGATCCTCAGGAAGAGCGATGTCACCCCATGGGATGTAGGGAGTTATCAGCCTCCTCTGAAGGAAGTTTTGGATGACAGGTCAATCGGTTTACCCACAAGTGGCCGTGCTCTCGTCCCTGGATGCGGTCGAGTACGGCGTTCTATACCTTCTCGTGACGACGGCACTCACTTTCAAAAACCGTTTATAGGGATATGACGCTATTTGTATCGCGAAGTCACTCGGCCTTGAAACCCTCGGGACCGATATTTCTCAAACGGCTGTCGACGCTGCCTCTGCGTGAGTTAAATGCAGGAATTCTCGATCACGTAACCTGTTGGTGGCCGACTAACGAGGCGGGGCTCTTGATGGCTAGACATTATTCTACCCTGGGAGAAAACCTCGACGTTCGATTTGAGGTCGCAGACTTCTTCGCATTGAATGGGGTGCAGTTTGACCTTATCTACGACTATACGTGAGTACTCTTTGTCTTGAATGTGACGGATCTTCCTCTCATCGCCCTTAGCTTTTTTGTCGCAATCCCTCCCCCTCGACGGGCCGACTGGGGGCTTCAAATGGCCAAGTTGGTGAAGCCAGGCGGCTTTCTGATCACTCTCGTCTTCCCCATTGACCCGGACACTGGCACGGGACCACCCTTCTATGTCCGCGCGGAACACTATGAGGAGGTCCTCGGAGACGGATGGGAGGTAGTTGTCGACAAGGTTCCAGAGGTTAGCTTAGAAACCCACAAGGGCAGGGAAAGGATGATTGTCCGCAGGAGACTGTAAACCTAGTTCGGCTATCGGACAGCTCTGTACGAACTTGCGGCATTTATCTATGTACACGGCGTGCTGGTGGTGGTGGAGACCCAAGAACTGCAATCGGACGAGAGATAAACGCTCATTGTGCGGTTATTTATTTTATCTACGCGACGCGACGCGACTTTTGAGCTTAGGACGCGTCGGGCGCGTCGGAGAGTTGCCCTCAGGCCTGGCCCACCGCTTGCCACCCCTCGGTGAATGCTTTCTTCGTCGCCCCCCTCCTCCACGCCTCCACGCCTCCTCTCTTCCTTCCTCATCCCACCTCCTCCTTCTACTCTGACACATCCCGTCTCGGTGCGCAGCAACCCCCTTCACCCCGTCGGAAACCCCCTCTGTCCCACACCCTCCAAGCCTCACTTATGACCCTTGTCTTTTCCGTCAGTCCCTCTTACACATCGAATCCCCCGTAGATGCCACTCACTACTCACTCATACAGCCTCCTTACTCCTGATGACGATTGACAATCCCATGCGCGTCGACCCAGAACCCTCGTCCTCCCAATTCTCCGTCCTGGAATGTGACCCTCCATCTTCTTCAGCCGGTGTCCGCTGGTCTCACTCAAACCCTGAGAGCCGCTTGTTAAAGCAACAACTTAAGGATGGTCCGGGTACGCCCCCTCCGCTCTCTAGCCCTACCCCCATCTGTTCAACGTCCAGTCAGTACAACCACAGCCCGATGCTTTCCTCCACTCCCGCCCCTCTCTTTCGGGTCACCGCTCCCACTCCTTCGACCCTGTCAATCCCCTCCCCTCAGATCATCCTGCAAAAGCCAAGAGGTTTGAGCTACGGCAAGAAGACTCTCCCTCCATGCCCCACTATATTGACCAGCTTCATTCAGCCATCGACAAGATGAATGGTAAAGTCCAGCGGAATGCAAGACAGAAGGCACACAAGGACCGCCGGGATCTCAGTCGGCTCGATCCCGATTCCTCTCTCAAAACCCTAGGTAACAGGTCGAAAACAGCCAGCAAGCCGCTGAGACGAGAACACTCCTTCCAGGGTGCTGGTATCCCTCCTCCACACAAGCCCTCTCGCCTTCAGGCCCGCGCTTCCGAGCCAGATATTACCACACTTCGCTCAAGCGGAGGCAACGGTCTCGCTACGCCTTCCCATGGTCCATCTCGACATATCTCCCATGCCATTCTCGATACTTTACGGAAGCCGATGGACATCGACTGGGACGATATCCCTTCCAACACTCCGACGCCGCCTTGTAGACGTCGCAGGCACCGCTCAAGTGTTGACTCTGGCGCCCTCAACGATTCGGAAACGTCCTCTTCCCCTTCCGCTGCCGCGTCTCCCCTCGTCATCAATCAACACTCTCATTCTCCGTTGTACTCTCCTGACGATGATGTCTCCATGGCCGACCAAGGCTCACCTATCTCGCCTATCGATCCTCCCCGCGATTCGCCTTTTGTGTCCAATGAGATGCTGCCAATATCTGGCCAGCCATCTCCCGAGGTTTCCTCCCCGCCGGCCATGATGCCTCCACCTCCGCCGCCCCTCTCTGCAAGACCCAATCCTCCACCCGCCCGACTTACGCCACCGGCACTGGCACCAACTCAGGCTCCCGTCCCTTCCTCGCTTTCCCGTCCATTCGCAACCCCCTCTCAAGCGCGCCCCACACAGACCCAGACTGCCCGACCGCGTGCCTCCCAACGTCCGCGCGTGCTTGGTATGTGCCGCGCACCAGGCCAGAGCTCTACGTCAGTCGGTGTGAACAAGCCGTACAAGCGGCCTCTTCCCACAAAGCCCAAGAACCCTCAGGCTCCCACACCAGTCCTGCGTCATCCCGAACCACACCACGAAGTGGCGGGCAACTCGACCGCCGTTCTCGTGGATGGTTATGGAGAGGATAGGAGGAGCATGTCGCCTGTCATACCTGATCCGCCCCATATCGTCGCGCGCGCTTGGATGCTGGGCTCACAGTCGCCAGTGCTGGAGATGTCTGCCCGTAGGCCGGAACCGAGGGGCGACGAGGATGAGGAGGTCAAGGATGCGAACTCGAGTGCTGACCTCTGGGCATGTTTCGAATGATTGGAGTGGGGAGAAGGGGACGTGTCGCGCGTCGCTCGATGCTGTGCTCTCGGTGTACTCTGTGCTCTAGATCTGCTCTGCTGCCACATACGTTATGAATCCATGTGGGTCTTATGAAGCTTTCTCTGGATTAGTGGTATTCTACGCACTATCGCAATTGTATTGGTCTTTCGCTATGTATCATGCATTGTTCTCCCATACGTGCTTCCCATGGATGTAGGATGTCTCGCATTCATAATATACGGTATATCGAAGAGTAATGCTGATGCGACTACAAGGACTCTAGTTTGTAGCACCATTGAACGTTGCGAATTTAATGCCCCTCGGGGTGCTTCGTATAAGCGGCAAGACACGATGCTGGGGTTTGTCGATGCGGGTGTCGTCCGTGGTCATCTTGTAGCTCGTTCGCAAAAGCCTTCGTTCCATGAGACAAAACTGGGAATTATGATCAATATCCAAATACTTTTCTATACGTGCTGTATCGAGAATGGGTGGGCAAGTTGAAGAGTTGGCATCCTTCTATTCACGGTCTTTCAAGCAATGGGTATAGTACAACACGCATTCTATTGGGTCAGTTTATGATGCCCGTCCACGATTCAATAAGGTCAACAACACAGTAACCATTGAGCGGAACATATTGCTCGGTGATGACCTTGATGGCTTCTTGAGCGACGAGGCCTCCTAAGAATGCCGCCACGTTGGGTAGGTCAGCGGTTGGAGCGCGAGCGCTATCAAAGCATGACGGTTAGCGGGTTCCCAGATGACCATGACTGTGAAAGATATACATTTCCCCAACAGCAGTCTCGAGCTCCTCAGGAAGTTCTACTGCTTCCCCGACGACCGCTTGCACCTCAGCATTCAAGGCGTCGATAGTGACCTCTGCAACGTACACCGGAAGGGTCACTATGGGTAGTTTACGGCAATCACAAACATGACATTGACGTACCCTCTTCACGAGCTAAGAGCGTCGAAAGCGCGGAAAGTGCGAGGTGCGTCGCTGTTTCGCGGGGCTGGCTTTTCAAGGAATAGGCTGAAATGACAATTGGCATTACAGCTACGCAGACGCGGAAATGGCGTATCACATACCAATTGCCTCGCGGTCCCGGTCCAATGCACCCCATTGCTTCCCTCGTAAGACCCGAATGTGATGGGCATTCTTCACGAAGCTCTCGACCTCCTCCGGATTCGCAGTCCTAGCAACCTCGGGGTGTTTGGCAGCGAACAACTCCTTGAACTGTGCCTATGGAAAACGGTTCTTAGACACAATACAACAGGTTACGACGGTGGATGGTAGCTACCTTCTCCATCTCCGCTTGCGCGCGGTACAGATTTTGTAGCTGAACGTAGCTCTTGGTGTCGGACTTCATGTCAGGGAGGGTTGCATTGATAGGTAGAGTACCAGGCCCCGCGGGATCCTCGACGAATTCAGACAGAGACTGAAGTAACGCGTGGAAGGTTGTATTGTGTTGTGGGGTGATAGGAAGAGTGGGTAAGGAAAATAAGGTTCGGACGTCTGGAGGGACCTGTGATATAGGAATATCAAGTTAGAAAAGGCTCAGGGAGAGAACAGAAATCTACAGACAGTAGGTTCAGACCAGACACGCCAAGCCTGGGCTTCAGCCTCCTCAAAGTTCTCTTCGTCAGGCTTGATCCTCATCGCCAAAATGTTCTTCTTGAATTCCTTCTTTTCCGCAAAATCACGTGGGAGGCTGCCGTTGTGCTATGGATAAACCTGATCAGATTTATTGGTTGAGTTTGCGTTATGGGTGCACGCACACTTTTGCGCCAGTCATCCATGGCACGAACGAGGATGACGACAAACGGAATATGACTGTGGGCGGTAGGATCCATGTTTTGGAGGTCCAAGCCACAGGCCCAGTCGAGCAATGCGGAGAAAGGGCGAGTGATGCGAAGTGAAGGTGCATTTTCCGAATGAGACTGAGAAACTGAATGGATATGGAGCTCGCGCAATGGAAGAGAGCCGATGAGAGGATGTTTGACTCACCACAGTGCTCATGGTATTGGATGTGGAACTCTGCGAGAAACCCGGCGGAACGGACGGAGATGAGGGGAGGACCGCTGGGACTGGCCCATAGGAGGGTGGAAAGTTGATCGAGGAGGTGCTTGTTCAGGTTGTGGGCGATGACGAGGGAGAAGGATGAGATCCAGTCCCGACCCTGATCTGTATCGAGGAATTGTTTGAGATCCTTGACGACGGCCTCGCCCTGAACGCTTTCGTTGAGTTCGCGAAGGAGGGGGACGGCTTCCTGTGCACGAGGCTTGCCGAGGCTATGGGTGGCGTTGAGGAAGAAATTGTTGCCCGCATCTGCGGGAGTAGTGATTGTGGAGTCTAGGATGGAGAAGTGGCCGATGCCCGGAAGAACAAGATTCTTGAGGATGGAGGTGGAAGTAGCAGAGGAGGAGACGACAAGGATGCGGGAGGCTTCGAGAGCGGCCTGTCCAGAGGCAGCCCATATGCTAGGATACGGATGCGGTGAGGTTAGTGAACGATTTCGTACAGGCAGATTTCTCACCGGAGCTGACGGTCATAACGACGAGTCTTGTCGTCGGGCTGGCCAGGGCTAAGGAGAAGATGAGGACGAGAGAGCATACATGGAGACAGTACTCGCGAGAGTGTAGCCGTGGCCTGCTCGATATCCTGGGACTCCTGGGACATTCCGCCAATCTGAGTCTTGGACCGGTTGGAGGGGAGGGCAGGCGTTGTGCCGGGGAAAGCTTGGAGGAGCTCGAGCAGCCTTTGAGCAGCGTTGGACTCGGGCTGGGGCCTCGGACTCGGAACGTCGACTGGAGCGAGGGCGATGACCGAATCCGATGAGCGATGTGGCGTCCTTGGGATCTAGACGCCTGAAGATAAGATTAACTCGACACCCGGGCGGCGGAGCGAGCGCCGGTGAGCGCCTGCGACAAGAGACCAAGTCAGGACCAAGTCAGAACTCCGAGTCGGTGTCGCGTCTTGCTCCTCGACGTCGTCGGACCACCCCCTCCTCGTCCTCGTCCTCGACCTCGACCTCCATGCACGCCGTCGCCCGCGTCCCAAAGCTTCCTGTCCGTGCTGCCCTCCGTCTGCCTCCATCCTCTGCCACCCGTTGCCCCTCCTACCTTGCCCGTCGTGCCGCTCTCGTCCCCGTTCGTTCCCTCACCTCAGCTTCCAACGCAGCCCAGACCGACAGGGTGTGCTTCCCACTTTTCCCCTCCCGCGCACTCGTGTTCACCTTCCTCTCCCTTAACAGGATACCATCACTCGTCTCCTCTATTCCATCGGCACCAAACGTGAAGTTGAACGCTACCTCCGTATCTTCTCCTCTTCAGCAGACGCCTCACACCCCGCCAAATTCGCCGTCATCAAGGTTGGCGGCGCTGTCCTAGACCAGGTCGACGAGCTCGCCATCAATCTCAGCTTCCTATACCGCGTTGGTCTTTACCCCGTCGTCCTCCATGGCGCAGGCCCTCAGTTGAACGGTATCATCGAGAGCGCAGGCGTCGTCCCTGACTATATCGACGGTATCCGTGTCACCGGTCCGTTTCAGTCATACCACCCATCCCTGTCCTCGTCTTGACCTTGCACTTTTTCCCGTTCTAGATGCCAAGACCCTTCAGATTGCACGCCGCGTCTTCCTAGACGAGAACCTCAAACTTGTTGCCGCCCTCGAGAAACTCGGCACCCGCGCGCGTCCTATCACCTCCGGTGTCTTTACAGCCGACTATCTCGACAAGGAAAAGTACGGTCTCGTTGGAAAGATCACAAAAGTTGACAAGCGTCCTATCGAGGCCGCCATCCGTGCCGGCGCCCTCCCTATTCTCACCAGTCTCGCAGAATCCAACGCTGGCCAAATTTTAAATGTCAACGCAGACATTGCCGCCGGAGAACTTGCCAAGGAACTCGAGCCAATGAAGATCGTTTTTCTCAACGATAAGGGTGGTATGTTCCATGGTATCACCGGCGAGAAGCTCGATACGATAAACTTGGACGAGGTTCGATATTCAATCCTCCCTAATCTCCTCCGACCTCTCCCTGATCTTCCGACTCTTAGGAGTACGACGAGCTCATGAAGCAATCGTGGGTCAAGTACGGCACCAAACTCAAACTCCGCGAGTTCAAGGAGCTCCTAGACCACCTCCCGCGCTCCTCTTCCGTCGCGGTAATCTCGGTAGATGCACTCCAGCGCGAGCTCTTCACCGATAGCGGCGCCGGAACTCTCATTCGTAGGGGCTACAAGCTTTTCCGTCACCAGACTCTCGACTCGGTTGGCGCCGATCGCCTCCGGCAAGTCATCCATGACCGTGACCCAGACGTCCTTTCCGGTGAAGAGAGCGTTACTGGAGTGCTCAATGGGCTGAAGGAGACACCGTACACCATCTACGGCGACGAGCCTCTGGATGTTGTCGCCATTGTTGCCCATCCCGAGGGGGAGATCCCCATTCTCACCAAGCTCCTCGCCTCACGGACTGGGATCATGAACGGCATCGTGGACAACGTCTTCAACGCCATCAAGAAGGATCACCGAAAACTCTTCTGGACTGCACGCGCCGATGACGAGAACCGTGCATGGCATTTCGAGCGTGCGGACGGCAGCTTTACCCGTGCAGGCCGAAGCTTGTTCTGGTACGGGGTTCACGACGTGCGTGAGGTTGAAGAGATTGTCAAGGGGTTCGAGGAGAAAGGACGCATCTTGCGTACCTACCTCCCTGTTGGTCCGTCTGGAGTCCCTCACCGCCCCGGTAACATCCCGGGCGGCACACGCTCCTTCTCTACCATGGCCCGCCGTCGTGTACCAGGCACCTCTCGCGCCTACGCCACTGTCGCCCCTACGACGGAAGAAAAGCGCGTTGCCCTCATCGGCGCTCGGGGTTACACGGGCCAAGCGCTGACCTCTCTTCTTTCATCGCATCCGCACTTTAACCTCACTCATGTCTCATCTCGCCAACTGAAGGGCTTCCCCCTTATCGGCTACACGAAGTCGCAAGTCACATATTCAGACCTTTCAGTGCAAGACGTCGAGCGGATGGAGAAGGACGGCGAGGTTGACGCCTGGATCATGGCTCTGCCCAACGGAGTTTGCAAGCCATTCGTCGATGCAATCGACCGAGGCACTGCTCAACGCGAGGACGGCAAAGGCGGCAGCGCTATTGTAGACTTGAGCGCTGATTACCGGTTTGAGGGTGGGTGGACGTATGGTCTTCCTGGTGAGACAGCTTCATGAAATCTGCTTGTGTCTTCATTATCATGTATTGATCGACGTACTTTTCAATCATAATTGGTTTCTTCTAGAGCTATACGGCCGCACCGCGGTTCAAACATCGAAGCGTATATCAAACCCGGGCTGTTATGCGACTTCAATGCAGCTGCTGGTCGCCCCCTTGCTCAAGTACCTGCAGCCCAACGTCTGGCCGACCGTATTCGGTGTATCTGGATACAGCGGGGCAGGCACCGGTCAGGGTCCCAATGACGCTGATGGACGTCCTACGACAGTACCCAAAGTAACCGCAGAGAGTCTGCACGGTGGGATTCGCCCCTACGCGCTCACGGACCACATCCACGAGCGCGAGGCCGGGCGGCACCTCTCCACGCTTTTGTCGAGCGGCGCACTTAAGGTCGCATTCATCCCAACTGTGGCCCCATGGTTCAGTGGCATCACCTCAGTAGTGTCAATGCCGCTCAGCGAGAAGGCGACTGCGCGGGATATACGTGCGCTGTACGAGGAGAAGTATGGCGGCGAGAAGCTTATCACGATCCAGAACGACGTGCCGTCGCTGGTCGACATCGAGAACAAGCACGGATGGACTGTCGGTGGCTTCCAGGTACATAGTGAAGGCGATCGTGCTGTTGTTGTCGTACGTTTCGCAGCCATATTGGACGTGTTCATGAAATGCTGACACGCGTGCATGATAGGGCGGTCTGGATAACCTCCTGAAGGGCGCTGCAACGCAATGTATACAAGTACGTCCCCGCCGCATTGACCACCGAATCCACGTTCATTGTTTGTGGCAGAACCTCAATCTTGCGCTCGGTTACGACGAGTACGCGGGCATACATAAGTAGACCTCATTACGCACAATTTTGTCTGCTATTTGAACACCGCTGTGTGATGTTCAACTACTCATTTCGTGGTGAGATATATGAACTATCCACTACCTGTGTGTGGATATTCTACAGTATATTAATAGAGGGTCATAAAGTGATGACCATGAGGTCGGATTCCATAGCACGCTAAGCAGGATTTGTACCTGGGCGCGGAGACTGAGATGACGAGGGGCTCGTTCGAGCCATGCCTCCTGCACTTGCGCCCTGCGCACCACAAAGACCAATCTTGCTCAATGCGACTTGAAGGGCGTTGAAGAACGCTTGGTGGGGAGCAGGATGAATAGAGTTGACAGCATGCAGGTGTATGAGCCCAGTTGTTGGCGAGAATGTGTATGTCGAGTTCCTGCGGCAACGTCGCTCAGTGACTAACACTGCGGTAGGATGAAACACGTACACTTGCCAGCCACCTTGGGCCTTACTCACGCGATTGGTACCGTGAACCATGAGGCCAATAAACAAACTCTTCTCGCGAATGCTGCGTATTTCGCCCTGATGCAAGTTTCCCGGTCCACCAGGACCTGCGCGATCGCGTGAACAGAGTCCAGAGGACGGACGAGCGCCATGGACCGTTATTCGTTGAAGTTCCACCCGAAGATCAGTGTACAGTGCACTGAGGGTGTGCCTCACGAATACGGACGAAGCCATGTACAACGGCAGCCCTAAGTTTGATGTAAGGCTCCTGCATCCGGGGATTAACCCACCTAGTAGCTCACCTTCAACGTGGACTGTCCGTGGAAAGGGAGGAGGGAGCGGCGTAGGCGGTCGGTACTCTAGACGGATGGAGGGACTGTAAATTGATAGTTCTTCCCCGCCATTTTCTGTTTCGCCTCCCGTCGATGTATCAAAGGTGGTGATAAGGCCCGTGGAGAAGAAGCTGGGAAGGGTCTGTTGAAGAATGTAGATTGCGCGTCCTGGGATTTGCATCGTTCATCGGCAGGGTGAGACGGACCGAGAAGATAAGTGAATTCGGACCAAAACGGACGACGTCGGTTGTTGGAAGATACGTGCTGGAGTAGCATCAGATCGTCGGACAATGAGATGGGGTGCGCTCGGACATACCAGTTCGTATCTCCCACTCTTGGTCAGATAATTCTCCTGGCATTCTTGGCTTCCCATTGGGGGCATCTGGCTCGACAGGTTTTTCCGCCTTAAGGATTGGTGGCGAGCGGATACGTACACTGGTGAACGGAAGCGGGGGTCCCACGTCTACAGGAGGCGACCCAGAGACGTGTGATGAAACTTGGCGAGCTGCGAGCGGTGACCGAAAAAGTGGAACGAGAGCGCAACGCCATTGAGCAGGCTTGACAAAGGCTGTCCGACAGGGCATAGCGAATGAGAGAGGAGGCATGCGGGGACAAGTTGGTGAAGCTGGTGGGACCTGGAAGGGAGGGGGGAGCGCCGGATGTCGGCATGAGGAGCGGGCGCTCGGGGTGTGGATCACTGGGACCCAGCTTGGACTCGTCGCACGATGCACTTCTCAAAGACCTACGCCCAGCTCCTTCTTACCCTCCCCCCTGACCTCAGAGAGAGCGCGATCCAATACCGCCAACTCAAAAAAATCATTAATCTGATTGTCACTGAGCTCACCTCCCTTGGTGAGCACCTTCACTAGTACTTGCCCCTGTGCTAGGGCTCAGACGCACCTTCTCGTAGGACTCTCTCCAGACGTTCTCCAAGGGATTATCCAGACACCATCTAAGGAGAACGGTAAAGGAAAGGAGAAGGAGGAACCCTGGCAAGACTCGCAGTTGGCCCTATATGCGTCAGGCTCTCGGGTCATCTACGAATTCGCCAACGTTGTGGACCACGTTGAACCCCGCCTCCACCTTTACCTTGACGACAACGATGTCCTGCGATCGCACCCCGCCGAGATTACCTCAACCCATTCCTTGGGCCTAAATATGCCGTTCCCCATATCTCGACACATTCTACAATTAGCTTTGTCCTCTTCGGCGCAAGAGAATGTTACTGTTAATTCGTTCGAGGATGATGGCCACTTGGGGGTAGAGGGTGTGACCTTGTGCGCGCTGCCCTTTCATCCCTTGTTGATCGAGACCTAACTAGTGACCTTAGCATCAATCCTCACGAACTCATCATACCCCTCGCTGCCGACACCACCTTTTTCCGAACTCTTTCGGAGGCTCTCGTGTCTCTGTCCGAGTATCTGGTTGGTAGGAAAGCAGAGTTCGAGGCAACTTTGCAATCCCTCTCTCAGGACATTTCCTCGGCATCGCGCCCTTCTTCCTCTACATCGTCCTTCCTTCCATACTCCCGGTTTTCCTCCGATGCTGCCACAATCACGGTTCCTTCCACCGCCCTTCCCATCAACTCCAAATCCGATCTCGAAACCTGGAGGGAGATATTCCGGATGTATATGGAAGCGGACATCTTTCAAGGCCATCAGGAACGGTGCAGAGGTGAGCGTGACCTCAACGATGCGACGGCTCGACTCGCTGCATTCTCGTCCGCCTTACGGGAGCGATCATCCGCGGGTCGTTTGAAACTCGGCCTCAAGAAGAGTAAAGTTGCACTGCGTACTTTTATGGAGCTTAACACGTTCATCTTGGACATGAGGAAGGTGAGCTTTCGGCACGTCGCCCTCGCCAACGGTTTCAAACCAGTCTTCCATCCATAGTTCCAGCTCGTTACGGCGGAAGCAACGAGGAAGATCCTGAAGAAGCATGCAAAACGGACCGCTCTTCCCTTCGCTCCCGACCTCGCTTCACCTTTTATTATTAATACAGAAGCTAGAGACCAAGCACTTGTTCTATCACGGTCAACCTCTCAGCGTGCCGATTCCCTCTCTCTCTCGCTACTGCTCGTCCAGGCATTAACAGAGACATTGTTACCCATTATCCCCCACATTGATGACTACTCATGCGTAATTTGTACGAGTCTTGCATTCAAGCCAATACGCCTCCACTGTAGTCACCTATTCTGCGTGAGGTCTGCATTTGGTATCTGATTTGCCTAACTTTGATCACTCACTATCCTCTGTCGTAGGTGTCTTGTGAAGCTGCAAAAGCGGGGAGAAGAGCATTGTCCAATGTGTCGGGCACCAACAGTGTTGTCGGCTGACCGTTGTAAGTTGTTTGGTAAGGGCATTGATCGTGATTATTCACCTCCTCTTCAATAGCAAACGTAGACTGGGCCCTTCTTAACTTCATGAAGGATTGGTTTCCTGTTGAAGCTCGAAAGAAATTGCAACAAAATGAGCGGGAAGCGGCAGAAGAAGAGATGAAGGAGCTAGGTTTGGATGTGAGGGGTTGCGTTTCAATGTGATGTTTTTATTTGTTATTTATGTAGCACGGTTTATACTTATAGCAAATTTATTTTGCTCCAATCGAAGCCGACATCTGGCAGATGTCCGGGATGGGGGATACTATTACCCCCTAGTTATCACATTTTGCAAAACCCCGAGTTCGCCCATCCCTCCCGAGGAAAATTCTTTCAGATTTGGAAGGCAGTTATTCGTACCCTTTGAAAGATGATCTATCAGGTTTTCATGAGGAAAACGGATGGTATGCCCGCGTGGCGAAAGGAGGACATTTCGTTACACCCGGCGCTAGCATAAGCGCCAAGAGCCATATGCAGATCCCTCCTCTCCCTGGCAGAGACCCTTCAGGATATTTCCTTGGGGGTTAAGGCTAAACACGGATGCGGGTCACCTTGCTGGTATACCCGACCCGACCCGCGAAATGACCTACAGGTCCGGGTCTTGCAGGTACAGGTTACCCACAGCCTACTGGGTAGCCTACAGGTGCAGATATACACCCAACTTGAAATGCTCAAACTTTTCTGTGATCTCTACCATGTCGGAAATATTCTAGGAGATTAAGCGAGGAGATCATAGCCTTTCTCTCCTCATCACTATCTCCCTTACCCTTCATCTATGCTTGTTGGTCCTCAGGGCTCAGGCCCTCGGAGGCCAGTTTCAGCCCTTGTATTCTACACTATTCCTCATTTCATGAGCTCCTATAGCAATGAGATACATATGTATTGTTTGCCTGCATTGCTGTTGGGGGTTGTTGGGGGCACTGTGCAAATTTTATATTCTGGGGCCTGGCTTTACACTACATGCCTCGACTACTTTTTTGTTATGGTATCAACTTGGGAGACTTGTTTGCATTAGTAGTTACCTTGTATTATGTATTGCTCATAAGGTTGTTATCACTGTAGCTTGTTTAGAATAATATACATAGTGTACCATCATGCCTGGCAGACCATATTGATATAGTAATGTAGCTATTCATGATTGCTAGCACTAGTAATGTGGCTAGACTAGAAGGATAAGTATTCGAATTAGAACTTCCAAAGCCTATGAGTTGGGCACTTACCCAGAAATCTTCTCTAAGGCTGAATGTGGGTCGACCCACAGGTTACCTGGACCCAAACCTGCAGGTAATTGAACATTGAAAGTCTTGACCTGGACCCACATGGGTAATGTTAAACTCAGGGCTGTGAAGGCAGGAGATCTGACTGTAAGTCAAACAAAGAGAGATCTTCAGTCAGTGAGTGAATGACTATATTG
>BACB01002003.1:0-10942 GCA_000338015.2 Ganoderma multipileum BCRC 37180
GGTAATACCCACAAAAGACCTGGACCTACATAGGTAATACCCACAACTGACCTGGACCCACAAATATGACTCTGAAGTACTGTAAATATACTGAATTGAGGCTTACATCTAGTAAACAAGGTGTAATACTTGCCTATATACTCATATATACACTAGTAACTAACTATATAGTTCTGAATTACAGGTCTTTAAAAATACCTATGGGTAATTTTAAAGCATAAACCTCTACCTGGACCCTCAACTGACCTGCAACGTGAGTAACCTGGACCCACAAGACCTGGACCTGTAGGTAATTCTGTGGGTCCAGGTCAGGTTACCCACAACTTAACCTGGACCCATGTTTAGCCTTAATCTTCTCCAAGGTTTCTAACATAATGGAGCTTTATAGAATTTTCTAGTATATATAGGTCTTAGAAAATTTGATCTACCTGTAGGTACCCGTGAGGATCTGCCAGATTGAGGTAACATATGAGAGATGATGGAGAACAGATATGGGTCAATTCTGCTCATTAATACTAAATGATACATTATAATTCTACATGATAAGCATACCTAATTGTAGTTATCTTCAACTTTATCTGAGGAGTCTGCTATTGAACTCAGGGCCTGACAGCCATATCAAGTAGCAACTTTAGCAGATGCACTGTATACTTACCTAAATAGGTAGAGGCTTGAGATATAAGAAGATTTGATGCAAGAAGTTTTATTGTACAGCTCCTACAGAGCTATCCTTATATATAGAATATTGTATAGCATAATATAAAAGGCCTTGTGATTAAGACAGTGATTATAGGCACATTCTGACTTAACTACTAATCAGTTATATAGAATGGCAGGTAGTACCCAAAGTACAGGTATTTAGTCTAAGTACCTGAAAAACCTTTCTCAAAAAAGGGTGAAAAAAGTTTTCTAGAACCTTTATATCAGGAAAAAAATAACTTTGCTCAATAGACCTATTAGGCCTAGTGAGTAGCAATAGCTAGATAGTAAGGTCTTCCTTTTGGTAGAACTTGATAGCATCCCCAGTGGCTACTAAGGACTCTGATAGCACTCAATAGACATTTCTGAAACCTAGTAAAACACAAGCATAAGTAGATATCAGCTTTATTGTTTGAAATCTGACAGCAAATACATATAAAGATAGTAAAAAGCAAATATATTGTTTAAATACACTATACTATAGAACATACAAAGATGGTACTGCACAATAGTATATAAGCAAGGTAAGCACTTAAATAAAGGTACAATACTTACTAGCAGCTATTTTTCTAGCCTTATTGAGCTTACCAATCTTTAGATATCCCTGATATCTGTTATAACGAGGCCAAAGTCCACTGGGTTCAAGATGTGCACTGTCAAAATGGGTGGAGGGTAAAAGTAAGTCAAGCAATGTTCAAGGTGTTCCAGGGGTCCAAAAGACAATTGACAGACAACTGTCAGTTAATAGTTCAGTATAGAGTAAAGCCTCAATAGATTCAAGAGGTCAAACTAGAAAAAAGTATATAGGGAGATGCTGGGCTTTATATATGCCTACTAGGACAATAGCAGAGCCAGAAAAATAGATCAACTGAGCAGAATAGGGGACAAAAGAGCATAAGGCAAGGCTATGCTATTGTAACCAAGAGAATAATAGCACATGATAGTCTAGAGCAGAAACAATAGCATAATGTAATGTTGTAATCATGTGCTATACAGAAACAATAGAGCTGGGTCTATTGGGCTATAGAGAGATATGTGGGAGCAGGAATAAGGCAGCAATGTATGAGAGTAGAGGAAAGTGGTAATATTACCTCCTAACTAAGACCAAGCTACCCTGTAGCATAACTAGTTATAGATTAGAATCTTTCCATTCTCATCATATCCATAGCAGAACTCTTGGGTATAGATGAAGCAATCTACTAAGGTGCATCCTTCTAGGGGTGAACTGTTCCTAGAGTAGCTGGAAATAGATAAATGGATAAGAGAGATAAGTTGCTAGGCAAGAGATTAATATAAGGATAACCCTGGGGAGGTGCTCTGTGCAGAGTGCCTAAACTAGCATAAAGGGGCCCAAGAGGCCACTGTCTCAAAGGCCTTGGTAGATGCTTAGGTAGAGGACTAGAAAGAACAGCATTGCTACACTAGAAGAGAAAATGGAATATCTGTAGAAGTAGGGGACTCATGGTCTCTATCATGCTAGCTAGTAGGTGGGAGGTTTTACCTAGGAGTAAGCAGATGAGTAAGGCATTTGTAAAATTTAGAAGAATATGGGTTCCTATAGAAGACTGATGAAGGAGATTAATGATAGCCTTAAGGGCAAGAAACAGGTCATGCTCTACCTTCCTGAGGTTCTTGGTAAGGGGTTTGAAGTTCTGGATGGTCTTCTATAGGAAGTGGTAAAAAATGTTACTGTAACAAGCAACATCAATCAGCCCAAAAAAGGTATAGTCACTGGTGAGAAATGTGAACTCAGCATATTCATGGAGGGATAGAGTAATGAGATAGGCCATTATGGCATAGAGACCACTATAGTCATGGGCTTGTTAGGTGTAGGACATAGTTAGAATGGATAAATTAGAGGATAATGGCCAGTTGATAAAGGTAATGAGTCTTTTTATATGACTTTAGGAGGTCTTGAGCATTCTGCAAATGGGGTTCAGGTTTCTACAAGTTTTTAGCTATAGGATATCCTACCTATTTGACCAGATATTGCATCTTGCCATATTATTTCTAGTGTCTAACAATAGCTTCAACTTTGTATTTTTCTTTTCCTTCCACTAGGTCTAGTAGGAGTACAGTGAAGTTGGGTCCATAGGTGGAGCTCTCATGGTAGGGCATTGGAAGCATTACATGGAAGACAGGATGTATCTTTCACTGCTCAGAAGCTGGAGCTAGTAGATCAGAGGACTAAGAACTTCAAGGATTTTAAATGGTCCTTGTCTCTTTATAGTTAGTTTCTTATAATTAGTGATAAACTGGAGATTCTTGGCTTCTAACCAAACCTTCTGTCCCTTGACAAAAGGGGTAAATCTCTTTGTGATATGCTTGGCCATTTATTGTTGTGTGAGTTCATGGGCTACTAGTGCTTCTTCCTAGACCTTCTAGAGAGATTTAAAATGATACTCAATAAAGGGTACAGAAGTCTAAGGAAAAACAGATGGAATAGCTCAGGAGTTGTATCCCATTATGACATAGAATAGAGATGTATTATATCCCTAGGCTGTGTGCTAGTTGTGCATAAATTCTATATCCAGAAAAAAGGTTAACCAGTCCTCAGGATGATTGGTACAGGATGCTCACAGGTAGGCTTCAATTTTCTGGTTTATCCATTTACTGCCTCCATTGGTTTGAGGGTAATAGGCAGTGCTCATAGAGGACTTGCAATCCATAAGACATGTAAGTACCTAGAAGACTTTGGCAGAAAACTGTAGACTGTAGTCAGACATAATATGTGTAGGGAGGCTGAAGTGTTTGTAGACATGTTGATAGTAAAAAAGTGTGGTCCTAATAATAAAGAAGTATAGTTCCCATAGTATTGATTATCTTGTTTATAGAATAGAGAACTATTCCCTTCATAAAGTTATGGTCTGCCATAACCATAATTGCATTCCAACCTCCAGATGGTGAAAGATCTGTAATATAGTTAACAGTGGCTAGGACTGAACACAGATCATCTGCAGCTTGATCTGGAGCTGAACCTGCAATTCTTCACCTTGATCCAGATCCGCATGGCTCAGACGTACTATCTACAGATTGAGCCTCCAAGTAAGCTAGATTTTTACGGTTCTGCAGCTCAGTGAGGATCTGTAGTGTATATATTAATTAATACTAGTCATATATCAACTTTATGCAAGTAGAACATTGTATATATTCAATTTTGGGGTAGCACAGGCTATGCTCATAGAGTTATAGCTCAATCTACCCAATGCAAGTTTAAGCACCCATAAACATTGAAGATTCTAAGTGCAACATATGCTCAAGTTATTACTCGGGCTTATAAGACTGATTATACTCATTATAAGCTGATAAAGGCTTCAGATCACCTTATCAAAAGTAGGCAATACTGTAGAAGTCATACATAGACACTTGGGGACATAATACAAGATAATTCACTAAGTCCATACCACAAACAAACATATGCTAAGTCTACTATGCATATAGGTCATCATTGCTGGAGGCCAGTTCCTTTCCACTAGAAGTACCAGCAGCTGTAGGATCAACCTCATCATCCTCAGACTCTACTCTAGAGGGCTTGCTGCCAGATCTAAACTCAGCCTTTTTGCTAGTAGCTCCTGCATGAGCATGCAAGTGAGCTCCTTTCTTGTTAGCAAGAAATATAATGATGTCAGACTTGATAATGAGACCATCAACGGATGCCCAAAAGCCTAGAATAGTGCCTGCATGTACAGAGTGATTGCTGAGGGATGTATAAAGACAGTTAACCATCAACTGGCCACACAAGAAGGCACACTCTGTATCAACAGAGGTCACTATAAAGATGCCTCAGATCAGCACAGGGAAAGGCAAAAAGGAAGATAAGTACATACTGGGGATTAATAGATAATCCAGGGCTATGTGTGTAAGGGTAGGGTCCTCAGAGCCACTCACTTGGGCAGTGCTCCAATAGGTGAGTAGATCCTTGACAGTAGTGAGCAGAGGTGCTTTAAGGTAAGCCTTGAGCATATTACACTGGGGACCTCTACCATGTGCATGGATAGATGCAAATAGCTCTTGGGTAGTGCTAGCACTGGTCTGATTGCTGGATTAGCTGTTGTTAAGACAAGAGTAGTAGAATCAGAAATACTCACTGGCTTCTTGCCTCCAGTTGACATGTGCTCTGGGCAATGATGAGCCTAAGTTATCTTTGCATCTGCATTATTGCCTGGACTAGCAGCAGATAGAGCTTCTTACACAAGCTTGTACTGCAAGGTCTATTTCTCTATAATAAGGCAATGCACTTTATTGATCTAATCGTTTAGCCACTTTGCCTTCTAGAAGTACACAAGCTTAAAGGCTAGGTGGAAAACTATCTACAAAACCAAAAATACATTCAAATTATTACATACAAAGATAGAAAACAAAGAACTTACTCATGGCAATATGAAAGATTGCAGTCTTATTGCTAAGACTGTAATACTTGCTAAGCATAAAGTGGCCTCGCTTGGCTGCCGTGCAGATACCCATAGTAAGAGCAAGGTTGTCCTAGAAGTTGTCAAGGTATGCTGTGAGGACATTGATATATAGAATAACTTCATGTACAAAACCTTGTGTGCTTGAAGAGATTTTATTTGTAGTAAAGAGAAAAGGCTGTAACTAAGATCAGTGCAAACTTGCAAACAAGAATTTGGAGATGGCTTACATTGAGTAGGTGATGCAGTTGCTTAAGCACCATTCACTCCTCATTGGTGAGAATATAGTGCTAAAGGTATATACTCTTCTTACTATTGAAATGGTGCATGTCACACAGCTTATTGAGGACTAGCCAGAGCTCTAGGGCATGGGCAAAAATAGTAGTAATAGAGTTCTATTGCATCTTTACTATACATGCGAAAACTTCACTATTTATATCAGCATCTCCTATCAGGTAGACGAGTTTGGCATGGATTTGTGGGCTGTACCATATATGCTGTGAAAGATACACAATCTGGAAATATACAGATAGTTAGTTAAAATGAGACTACCTAATAAGTACGAGAACAGGTCCCACATACCTTTTTAAGTGCAACTTGGTTAGAGTAGGCCATGTTTGGCAGCGACAATTGATAAGCCTCAGAGAAAAGGCCCTCTGCCATTTCCAGTAATTTTTATCTTTTTCTAGATGCTGCACAGGTCAAATTGGGTGGAACAAGTTGAAAATGTGTAGATACACATATGAACAGAGATTTGCTACATTTGTTCCCAATCCTTTTCACTGGAATGCACCCAGCACTGCCTTCACATGTTGCCTGCTATGCGGCCACTCTGGCATGCCATCTCCACACCTTGGTTGGGGCAGAAAACAATGTATTCTAATAAACTATACTAGTACAAACATACATAGTGCGCATCTCATATGTATCAGTCCCACAAGCTCATTAACCATACCCGCTCTTACATGCATAACGTTCATGCAGTGAGCACGCACACTGTCCACCCACTGCATACTCAGTCATGCACCTACTCTACCCAAGTGTGCATTCTCCTGCTTCTGTACCCTCGTGTTTAAGCTCTATTCATCCTACTCACCTGTGCATGTGGCCCATGCTCCCTTGCCCACTTACGCCGCTTTACGCATGCACATCCCATCATGTGCCTTTCTAGTCAAGTTGCATCCACCAGTCAGCACTAGTCAGCAGCTAGTACGTACCCCATTTTTTGTCCAACTATGTACCTTCATGTGCTACTACGCTATCCTTCTTCCTATCCTTGAATAAATGGTTATACAGTATGACACTCACTGGGTGGAGAGAGGCAGTTAGGCTCCAAGAAAGGGAGGGAAGGGACTAGTACTTGAGAGCGAGGCTAGAAGATGGAGGATCAAAAGCAAGAAGTTAAGCGTCTAAGAGTAGAAAGCCATTACTTACTTGACTACAACTAACCCCTAGCTGTTGTATTGTGGCGGTGGCCCTAACCCTAATTTAGGGTCAATTGAGTAACTAGCTTTTGTAGTCTATGATCACAACACCATATAGCCAAGTTAATTGGAGTGTAAATTTTATTCCCATGTTACATTCCAGTGTTACAAGCGCCTGCACAAAGCATAGCCCATAAGAACGATTTATTCATTACCTCATCAATCATAATTTGGATGAGTTTAACATCATGATTATTAATGTTTAGCTCAGGGTGGTCCTTCTTCATGTTCTTAATGGCCTCATCATTGGTAGCTTTGTGGGATGCATCTACATCCCCTGGATGCATACCCTTACCATTATTATAGTCATTAGAATCCTGGAGGGCCTGTACTTCCTGGGGAAGAGCTTTTTCTTTATGACAGCTAAACTAGAACATGATAGCCTGTGAGACGTTAGTGCAAGGGCCAATTACATTGGTTAGAATAGGTTTATACCTTCACCACAAGACTAAGGATATGTGTGAAGTAGCACACATACCCCTGAGATCTACATGACTATAGAAGCAGCTTCTTGATTTTGCATATCATGGTATCATTTGTCTTAGCATTATCTGAAGTGATGGCAAGAATCTGATTTGACTGCACTGTATTAGTAGAGAATAGAGAATATAATCAGGTGCAAGAGCTCACCTTATCCTCAATCTTATACTTGCAGAAACAAGTTACCAGCTTCTTACCTAGGTAGTCTGCCATATACACAGATATAATTCTGCAACAGATCAGATTCAAGTTAGCAAGAGCCAGCATGATAAAGTGTGCAAAGAAACATACTTGATGAAGTCCAGAATAATGTGCTTAATTTTACCAGCATTGGGCTAGTGTACCATAATGCTGAGGAAAGAGATAATGTTTGGGGAGGTCCAGCCATCTGTTACATCCTGGCTTTATACCATTCGGATATAAAGGCTGACATTTAGACCAATTACTTACCAAGTAAGCAAACAGATACTAGAGGCACACTCTAGGGAACGTAGATGGTAGAAGGGTATAAGTACTGTTGAAGTACCTATACCTTAGATTGGATAGAAGTAAAGAGTAAGCAGTTGAACGCTTATGGAGCTAGACGAGTGTCTGTATAGAACATAAGAGACTGAAAACTGGAGGGCCCCTGCTGGGGGGTCTGCCTATATATACTAGTCCTAGATGCTGGTCAAGTCATGCAGGGATGAGTCATATGAGTCCAGGTCTGGAGGACGAGTCATATGTATATAGGTCCGAAGTATGAGTCATACAGGGTCACAGCAGTGACCTAGTAACATTGTGAGATCAAGGGTTCGATACCCGGGTTGTCTGTTGAGTGAGAGCAAAAAAAATAAGGCAAGAACATACGTGTTATTCTGCGATCGTAACACTAGCTCCCTCCCCCTCCTGATAGTCATCCCGACCATCTGTGCCTTAGTGCGATGCATCTTGACACATTTGTTGAACCATGAATTGGGCACAGTATGTTGTGAATGCCATATATTTGCCCACTCGATGTTGTGTGAGAGCCGTGATGTAGTGCATGTGGAGGGACTCGAGGGTCAGCTTGCAGGGTTTCGAGTTAAACCATGAGGGAATAGTGAGGTCTTAGAACTCTCGACTTTCTTCATGAAGTTTGTACATGTGGTCAGCACACGAGCAGACAATCCACCACTTCTACCAGTGGTAGGCTAGGAGTAGTTCTGACTCGATCTTAGGTTGTAGGTGGAATGCATCTAGGTCCCTTTCCAATAGGTGCAGGGGAGAAAAGTCCATACTGATAGGGAGTGTGTATCAATAGGGAACTCCTTGCTCCATGTAGTCCTGTCTGTTTTTAAACTGCTCGAGGGTGAACATGATCAGGCTATACGCGTACTTCACGAGTCGTTGTTCCTCCCAATACCTGCTAACCTGTTCACTGGACTCATCGATGACCAGAAGGTATCGGTCATGGTATCGCAGTTCATCGGTAGTGAGTCTCCAGGTAGCAGGGCAGTTGGTGTGTCGAGCTAAGGCATCCTTGATACACAGAACCACGTGGTCAAGCGTGCTTAGTGGTAGGTCATTTCCAAACACATACTTGACAATAGACTTGATAATATGGGGAGGCCACTCTCTCAGGAAGTTATTCCAGTGGATAGCGGTGATGACCCCGCTAGGTTGCAATACAACGAACCACCATGGGAGAGGGGTGCAGGTGATCTTCAGTGTTGACCCCAGCTGGTAGAAGATGAGAAATGGGGGCTGGTTCTCATCAACTTCCGGGTTCATGGTGGGGGCAAGGACAAGGTCAGCCAGGTTGATACAAGGGACAGCCAGAGAGGATGGAGGTACCGGAGGACTACAGGGGTCATGGTCCTGAGTCAGGGGCATTGGAGTGTCGATCCTCATGGAAGGGATGCTTTCCGCTCACTCTTTAATGCGTCGAGCCTCAATGTCCTGTAGATTTTGGATAAGCGTGGTCAAGCACTGCAGACGCAGGGCTCGTACCTCGATGGTATTCTCGACCAGCCTTTCAAGCATACTAGGGCCTGCCACTGGGGCATTAATGCTGGTCAATGTTTCGAAGGGCTAGTAGGTTCTGGGTAGTAGAGTAGGAAGAAAAGATTGGAGGGCCCTGGTCGCCCATTCTGTTACCATGTGTATCATGACACAACGAGCTACTTCATAGTTAGAGAGCCAGAGCACCTCGACGGCATCCTTTGCTAGTCACTTCTGTCCTGTGGAGCCTCCTGCAGCCTGGATGAACTTGTTAACAAGACTGAGAAGTTGGGTAGAGCAAGCACATGCACGATAGATGTCAGCGAAGGTGTAGAAGTACAGGATGTGGGTCGTCCTGTGACCCACTTCTGCTTGTAGTATCAACTGGGTAAGAACCCAACCAATGTGATCCTCAAGAGTCCCTTCCTGTTCTTGGGGGACTGGCACCTGAGGAAGGTGTTTGTAAGAGACGGGAGCTCTACCTGTCATGGCGGTAGGCTCACTAGTGTAACGGTTGTGGCTTGAGCGACAAGGGTTGCAATGAGGATAAGGGGCTGACCTGTTGTCCAATGTCTAGGGCATAGAGGTAACAGTAGAAAAAAAAGAGAGTCAACTTTCAGGATGTGTCGAGAGGTCTTTTATGATGATAGTATATGGTATTATATTAGGGTCGTCAGGGGTCGATGACGTGCTCTTGATTTAATTCATGTATGGGATCATAATTATGAATCAATCTTTGAAGAAATATTGGCATATATCTTGACGAGTGGTCTGATTTCTTTTTTTTTTGGGCATCTTTTGCTCAGGGGATGTTATGGTGCTTACGTTGTTGGCCAATATGGACATGCAAAGAATACATTATGTGTATACAACCTAGTACTATGAGCAGGAAGGGGACACTAGTTGCAGTGAACCGGCAGTAAGCAATGGCAGGAGTCACTCGTTGTCAGGTAGGCCATGGAGAAGAAGGAGAATGTCATCAAGCTTGAAGTCAATGATAGCAAGTGAAACTTTGCCAAGGTCAATGCTTCTGCCCTCCATGTGAGGGAATCCATCTACATTCTCCTCTACTACTCTACCTGTGATCACCACTCGCTCGTACTGACTATCTGCCACGATCGCTGTATCCTCCATGTCCTTGTCACTCCTCAGATAATGGATGCTGCATCCAACTAGTATTAATGAGTATGGATGGAGGATGGACAGAGTAGAAAGATGTGCCTTATATGCTGTTGTGGTCATCCTCCTGGTCAACAGCTCTCACCACTTGCCCAACTCCACTGTATGAGAGGGAGGGTCAGGATGGTAAGTAAGAATGGTGATGACACACACCGTGATTTCCTTGATGAGGAAGTAGAGGTAGACGGTAGCAACTGCCTGTATGCCAAGGAGAGCAGCGAAGGTGGTGAAGGCAAGGATGAACATAGTTATAGAGGTGGTGGAGAGTGAGTGTTGGTGAACGGATGGAGATGACGTACTATGACAACACTCCTTTTTTAAGAGAAGCGGGCTCCCTGGTCCCGATTGGGGAAGAACACTCCCAATTGGCAGGGGAGGTTCTATTGCTGGGCCAGGTTCCAGTGCCATCCTGCTTCTAGTCATTGGAGGGCAGTCCACTGCTGTTCCTGGAGCATCTTCTTAAGGGGGTAGTACTGGACTGGGAGGAACCACTTGTGGCACCACCAGAGCTACCAAGCTTAAGGAAACCAAGTCTGGATGGTCCGGCAGACAATGCACTAGACCTGGAGAGTTCTGTAGCCCCTCGCACCTTCCGGAGTCTGCCACTCGAAGAGGTAGTAGAGGAGGCTGGCATTGGCAGCCTCATCCTGGGTGAAGACCCAGGTCTCCTCATTAGTCTGCCATGGCTGGTGATCCGGCTGACACCCAGGGAGGTGCGGACAGTGATGA
>BACB01002004.1:0-29035 GCA_000338015.2 Ganoderma multipileum BCRC 37180
GAGTCTGGATCCAGAGGACAAGTCATATTGAGTCATACTAAGTCAGGGTCAGAAGTATGAGTCATGCAGGGTCACAGTGGTAACCTAGTAATGTATCATGATGATGCGAGGAGAAGAGTCACATGATGAGGTCAGGGGTTTGATACCCAGTTTGTCTGTCAAGTGAGAGTGAAGAAAAGAGGGCAGAAATGTACATATTAGTCCACGATTGTAACAACATGAGCCCAAGGGTGTTCTGCCTTGGCTTTGTTTTGCTGCCTTTTTTAGCCTTCCACATCATGAGGTGGACCACTTCTGTTAGTACCAGGATCTTAGGTTAGGAGCTTTTTATGCACTGTACCACTGAGAGTAGCAAGCCTCAAGTTGAATCAAGACCACATCTAATGGTGTGACTAGAGTGCACACTACACTTGGCCAACACAGAGGATCAAAGTGCATACTGTATGAGAGAGAAAAAGAGGAGTATGTGTATGCTGGTGCTCATAAAAGAGTTTCAACCTAATATTATGACTAGCTATTGAGTAAGATCAGAAAGGCTTATGAAGATGAGCAAGGGCATCGATGAGCACTTGTGCAGTGAAAGTGGAGCAAGGCTCAATGGTCAGGGCTAAAGACAAGACTGTATTGAGTGAAGTATGTATAAGCAAAATACAGCAAGGCTTACCTAGAGACAAGAGGTCAAAACTAAGATCTCCAGGCAGCAGAGTATAGGCCTTATACTTGGTTGGAAGTGGGCCATTTCTGGCAGGTGACGATTAATGAGAAACAGGTAGAGTTGATAGTACTTCTTTGGGTTTGAATAGTTCCAATAGTAATAACATTATTTGTTGTCAAACTTGTATTATGGTGCTATAGTGTAGTGGTTGAAGCGCCTACCTACAGGTCTCAGGGTCGATGGTTTGAATCTCTGTAGAGGCATTTTTATATTACATTACTATTTTTATATTTTAGTATTTTTAACTTGTTTAATACTATAAGCGTGATATTGACTACTATATAGCATAGGTTACATTGTATGTACAGAACTTTGTCATAGTTTCCTTTATACCTTACTAGCCTAATGGCTAAACATCTATGCTATCTATATCTAGTCAACTCTATAGAATATTGTACATTTAGTATCATTTTCATTGATAAGTTGGAATATAAGTCTATTGAAGCTTAGTGTAGATAAGAAGGCTGGCAGCATACCTCTTGTGCTTTAGCAAGTCCTTAGATGTTATATTTATGATATTACCAATGTACTCTACATTTTTTCCCATTTCAAACCCATCGTTATACCATACTTTACCAGACTTGTTAACTATTTTTGCTACAAAGTGGTTTGGGGCAAAGTATATAATTCCACATAATCTATATAGCTATGCATGACCCAGTACTGTTACCTGACTCTCTACCTCAATTTTTAATTTGTATACAACACAGGATATAAAGTTAGGAGCATCTGTATAAGTTAGGTGCTTGATCATTGGCCTAGTATAGTTGGGACAGTTTTTCTCTGACTTTTGTGTAAAGCATGCCTTAAGCTACAGGTTTACTAGTCTGTCCTTGTATGATCTCATTTTGTTCAATTGATTTTTCCATATAAACTTGTCAAATGTCTACAATGTTATATTAATTAGATGATTAGGGCCCTTGTAATGGCAGCTTCGACACATATATTGCCTGTTTAATGTATTATCTGAGGTTTCTAATAGCTTCTGTCCTAGTGCATAGAGATCAATGCCTTCGCTTCCAGCAAACCCCAGTGCTGGGTTATCTTGCCCAATGTGCTGTCTTATAATATCTTTGCCATTTTTCAATATATACAGTGCAGCAGGCCCTGTAGACTGACCAAATATGTCACCAATGTAATGGAGTATATTATTGCTATTTGGAACATTGGTATGCCAGGCTTCTTCACATTCAGTATATACAGCCAACAGAATAGTGAGCAGGGCATCGTATGCACAGCTATGGTTATTCCAAGAGAATCCCTTAAACTTGTGTGCTTGAAAACTGCTACCTGGTTGTGCAAACTTGACCTTCTTGGTATGTCTAGACTCTGACTCCTCTGTGGGTTCACTTTTATCCAAAGTATGCTTGTCCTTTTTTAAGCCTGTGTTATCACTAGTAGCTTGTAACTTCTGTGAACCCTTGGCTGGAACATAGTAGGATATAGGAAATACATTAGTAGGTGCTTTTTTGATAGGCTTGATTCCTATATTTTTGTCCAGAATTATCTTCCAGGGCAAAGTCTCATCAAGGTCCTCGATAGAGAAGGGATTGGAATCTGACCACTTGAGATCCTTGTGCATTGCCTTGGAAACATAGCCTTCTCCCTTCCACTGCCTAAAGGAGTGCACAAGCTCATCTCGAGTAATGCCTGTAACCTTTGGTAAACACTTGTCTTCGTATCTTAGCTTGGTTATCTCATCCATAATCTCTAACTTCCTGAACTCCTGTCTCAAGTCACTAGTTATTCTACCGGTAAGATATTTGTCATTAAAACCTTGTACAATAATAGTGCCTTCTAAAGTAGATCCTCTAGATAATGCAGTGTATATAGACTGGTGATTGTTAGCACTATGCAAGTTGACAATATTGTTAGGCCTTGTTCTACCCTGTAAGGCAAAGTCTGTTATTGCAAAGTTGGAAACAACACTAACCTGTGATCTGTTGACATATAGTATACTACTATTAGGCATCTTGCATTTTATCTTCTGAGAGCTAGATGTAATGGGTACTACATTTTCAGGCAGGCTATTGAGCTGAATAGGGGTTGGTGGACAAGTTAATCTAACAAACAGGATTTCTAGTGCATTTTTAGCCTTATCAATCAGCCTTAAAGTCCATCCTACTACCTCTGCCTCTGCTCTATTTGTTACACAACACTCTGTTGTCTCGTTATACTTGATTACAACAGGCATACCTATACAGAGGGATAGCTTGCCTGGTCTGTTGTTGGTCAAGTAGTAATCCAAGGCCCATAGCTGCTCTTGTAGGGCTAGATTAATCAGATTAGTCTTCCTTTTAGAATTGATAGCCTTCTTTTTTACAGTCTTTGAAGCATCATCGTCAACTTTTCCTCTGAACTTATCTACAGAATAAAAATGGACAAGCTCTTGATTTGTATCTCTAGCAAACTGTTCTAACCCTAGCCTGTTGAGTTTATCCCTATAGGAGTTGAATCGAGTAATAATAGATACATTGCGAAACCTAGGCTGATTCAACTTTGGTCTACCTTGCCCTCTACTGGCAATTCGAGATTCTAGCAACACTATATCATCTGGTGTACAAGCCCTGTATCTAAGGTTTTCTAAACACTTTTGCAGCTTTGCATCCTCAGGTGATAGTGACTTTTGTCACATGTTCTCTCTTAATATTACAACAGTTGTAAACTGATGCCACACTGCCTTACCGATAGATGCCTCCTGTTTAGTATGGCTGTTAGTTGTGTGGATAGTATGGCCAACCTTGTAATCATATAATGCAGAGCCTCCCATAGTTGGAGCCAATTGGGCAAAGTCACCTGCAAATATCATGTTTATGCCACCAAATAGTTGGCCGTCATTTCTCAGAGCTACGTACATTCTTGAGCAGATAGTATATAAAGTATAGCAATCTACTATACTGATTTCATCTACAAAAATGTAGTCCACATTTTGCAACTTTGCCCTAGTCTGGATTAATGTTGCCAATACTTCCTTTTTGGCTGACCTGTTGACTCCAAGCACTGAATGATATGTAGAGCCACCAATCAATGCAGCTGCTGCTCCTGTAGGTGTAAGACACATAAATCTATAGCTTTCTTTACGTTCAGCAAAAAAGTGGCTAAGAGCCTTGATTACTTGAGATTTGCCAGTCCTGGCCATACTACCAAGGTACATTTTAAGCTGCTCACCATTAGACTTTACTGCATGATTAGCCACTTTTCTGAATGCACATTCCTGGGCTTTATTGAGGCTAAACTTGACTGCTGTATCATCTATAAGTTTCTGAGCTTGGACATTGCTAGCCTTGAAGTTTTTGCTAAGAAAGTAGTTGCGACCTACAATTTTTACCTCACCAGCTTCCTTGTCGCTTGGCTTGCCATTTTTGATTTTTTATTCTGATCTGCCTGGGCTTCTCATTCATCTAGAATAGACTGTCTCTTATCTGTAAGCAACTGTTTCCACTGGGACGCAGACTTGTCTTGGCTGAAATTCATTCTTTTAGGCACTTTGGTAGTTTGTTTATCATTCATATCATCTAGCCATCCTACAGCATTCACTGTCCTAGCAAGAGCCTTTCGCCGGCTGCGTCTTGTTATTTCTCAGGTAGTTGGTTCTACTAGAGCCTCTGCAGCAGTTATCAAGGCCTCAGACTCCTCATAATACTTATTATAATCTTTTCCATAGTGCTGGCTATTAAGGTCATCCATATCTTTCTGATCCAGGTTTATAGGCATTTTGTTACCTGCTTCCTTCTTCTTTCTTTATACAAAGTTATCACGAGCATCATTATATTTATACTTGATTATAAAGTAGTCTATAATCTGCTCCTGCCTTGGAGTAAAGTTGTAGCTACCAAATGTATCATGCCATAAGATGTCTTTGTCTGGTCTTAGATCAAGGCTAGAACACCAAGGGTTGAATAGTGTTAATATAGTCAAACAGTATTCTTCCTGACTCCCTCCACTATCTCATTGAGGGATAGCACCTCCTACAAAGTTAGGTACTAGACCCTGACTTTTATCTTAGAGTATTACATAGTGTATATTATACTGAGGGTAGTTAGGATAGAACCTGAGATATTTGGACTTGGACTTGGGTTCATGGGCTTCCTTGAAGGTTTTGATATCTGCTGCTAACTTTTTATTAGATTTGGTTGTTAGCAACAACTCATCATCAGACTTCTTCTCTTCTTCAGCAAGTGGATGTGTACCACCCTTTAGTTTCTGACTATTTTCTATCTCATTATCAGATCCAAAGTTAATATCATCAGCCACCTGTTGATCCTGCTGAATAATGTTAAGATCATTATCAACGCTATAATTATTTTCAAAGTCATTGTTACACTCTACATCATTCAAGAGAGCAGGTATGTCATATTTCTTGCCTTTTCTCTTCTTAGCCATTTGGGCCTTGTTATGGAGTCTTATCTAGTTATACAAACATATATCCTTATATTCTGTAGGTCGCTACATATAGTCTATAACAAAAGATAAGGTAACAATTTGTTGTTGCTTCCCTGAACGTTTTATACCTAACATGATCTTGGTTTTTTGCTCATCTCCTAGGGCAGCTAAATCTTTCCAGGCTTTCATAACCTCTGACACATAGCTTCTCCAAAAACACATCTTGAACTTGTGGCCAGTATAATGGTCTAGATGCTTCAAAAGGTACATTGTAGCCATTGGACCTCCTATTTCTGATGAAGCCATTAGCACATTAACAGTTTTGGTTATGATAGACCTGGCCTTGTCCTTTGTGGATGACTTGCTACCAAGTAACTCTGTATTACATTTAAACACTTGCTGAATAGACTTGAACATAACATGCATCTTTAAGAGGGACTTGGTTATATAGTCAGCCACATATGCAATTACAGACTTTATTGCAGTACCAGACAATAGACTTGTAACATCATGATTGCATCGCAACATATATGATATAGCAGAAGTAAATATGTTAAACCAGGCCTCTCCCTTTTTCATAAGCAAGGCTTCCATTTCTGGATCTACTGCCATCTGAGGATAAGTGTCTTTAGGAAACCTTGCCTTGCACACTCCTGTCTCAGGGTCTGTACAGCCATAGTTGTTATACTCTCTCTTCTCTTTCATGTCAATTATTGGGACCTTATCAGCCTTTTTTCCATTAACTCTTTTGCGGTACTTTGATGGTTGCTGGTGACACATATGTCTGTTAGACTGGTACAAAATTTCATCTACTTCTTCTGCATAATGTTGCCACCACAGCAAATAAGCTGTGCAGGTCTGGCACTGTTTGATTTCCTGTTCATCTGCATGCTCAACAGAACATTTGATGGGTAGAGGCTTGGGCAAAGTTTTAGTTGGGCATACATGAGTAGGATCGCTTTCTTTTCTCTTCTGTATATCCATAGCCACTGTATCCATAGTCCTGTTAATAAATTCACCCTGATGAACCCCTTCTAAATACTCTACCATGGCAGTTTGGAAGTCTGAGGTAGGGTCCATAATTCTGTTACGAATTTTCTGAGGACTAAGGGAGTTTTTAATCTATACAAGCATGTGTAAATGTAATGTCAGATGTCCTTGTTGTTTGACTGTTCTATAATAACCTGACATTTCACCATATAAGCCTGGTCTATCTGACCCTACCCCTAGTACATGCTTGATAAACATGTCTACCATCATCTTGAAGAATCTGGCACCTGCAACTGGATTGTTGGCAATTAGGTTCATGCATTCAGTCTTATCCCTGAACTCTGGAATAAATTCTTGGTTGGTATCTGCAAAGTATAGTGCCAAGGGATGTTTAACGTCTGCAGGGGCAAATGTAATAAACCATGAAGGTGCACCTAGATAAGATACTAAAGACTATATTTCATTACGCATATACTTTTTACTAGTAACAGATCCTTGTACCTTGTAATTCACATGATCAAGGTCAGATAGTAAATGGAAACACTTTTTCTCCTCCTCTGCCTCTGGTTTTACACTACCTTTCTTCATCCATTCAATTAGGCTGGCTAGTACATGCTCATTAATAGTCATCAGTCTCCGTGCTACATCATGGAACTTGTGTTTTTCTGCAAGCAGGTATCCAGCAGTAGTAGAACTTTTGACTTGCTCATGGTTTAAAGCTACTAAAGGGAATAAAGGTTTAAGCTGAAAGTGCTTATCATGGTATATCAACAACTGTTCCTTTCATTTCTGCTCCAATACTTTATGAGTACTATTAATATTTCTCATTCTACCAAGGCCATAAGGAAACAACCAAGAAAACATTTGTAGATAAAGACTAGAATTGTTATATAAGCTTTTAGGTTCTTTGTTTTGGCCAATATCCAAAGCCTTTCCTTCAAACTTGAAGTGCTCAACTGCACGTGCAGTAATTTTATAAGGTCTAATCTTTCCCAAATGTTCTAGCATTTTTCCTATTAGACCATATACAATAAATGGACAATTACTCTCCTCTGTACCTTCATCTTTTTCTAAATTGTTAACTGCTGTAGATTCAGCATTTTGGTTAGAGCCAGTGGTTTTAGTAAAGTTGACAATTACAGGTGGTTCATCCTCAGAATATAAGTTAAGATTGTTATAAGAGATCTCCAAGTTAGCATAGTCTATATAATTAAGCTTTAACTATTCTAGAGCAGTAGCTACTTTGTTTCTTCTAACTAACATAGGAGTTCACTTATAATCCTTCTCCATTGGAACATTTGGACCCAGATAAATAAATGCCAGCACATTGTCCAAATCTTCTTTAGGTGGTGGTAAGATGGAGTAGATCTTTGGCATAGGTAGGGAATGGCTAACCACATTTACCAAACACATGAACCTTGACCACACACATGTTATGTTTAACCCTAGATATTAGTAGCTTTTCTGTCTAGCTAAGATTTTTGAGAGCTTTTGGAATCTCTCCTATCCATAACCCATTTGCCAAACTGTTAACTGGTAACTTGTTATTAGTAAGGTCAGACAAATATAATAAACAAACATCATTACAATCTGGTAGCATTACTGGACCAGAAATACACTAAACAGGGTCTTTTATATATTTACGTTCCTTACATATTACTAGCTCTTTAGGAATAAGAATGTTTTTATCAAAATTAACTTCATCTATTTTATGCAGGAGAGACTTTAGAGTAAGCAATCCACATACTGTACAGGCAGATTCTTTATGAGCATAGGGATCTATATAAGGCTGAACACGGCTCAAACCGCGGTTAAGCCAGAGCCGTAGCCGTGGTTAACAGCCTTCCGAAACACTTAATCTGGAGCCACAGCTTAACTGAACCGTGGTTATGTATTAACCGTGGTTCGGTTAATATTAACTGCGGTTTACGCCATGGTTATCATCCGTAACCATAGTCAATACAATTAATTACTTATGCAGAGGTGCTCTGCCCAGGAATTGAACTGGAGACCTCAGGGATCCATGTTCATTCGACCGGGCATCCTAACCACTGCACCAGCAGACCTTTACCAGCCTATACAGATAGTTAGCTAAGTACTATTAGCTAAGGAGATAAGATAAGATAAAGCCCGGAAAGGCAGTTAGTACATAGATAACAATGTTTGTAGGCTAGTAATGGTCTATTAGTGCAATAGTTAAACTGGCTAGTCGAATAGACTAGGCTCTCGGTTCAAACCCCAGCCTGTGCACTAAGTTTTAATAGATAAATCCGGCCTATTAGACAGGGTCTATTGACCGCAGTTAACCCGCAGTTAATGTCCGTAGTGGGCAACCTTTGAGCCGGAGCCGCGGTTCAATTGAACTGCAGTTAACAGTAAACTGCGGCTCCTATAACCACGGTTCAAAGTGTGGCTCGGTTAAGTGTTAACCGCAGTGTTGAGCTGAGCCGTGTTCAGTCTTAGGTCTATAGCATTTGTAAATGTCCTTATAATATCTGCTACAACATTCTGACAAGGGGGTGCAGGAGAAAAAGAACTAGAACTACTAACATTTGGTATTGCATTAAGTTTAGTTCTATCCCTCCAATGCTGCTACTGCACCTTTGTAGATATTTGTTTATGTATTGGATGAAATAAATATGACACATTAGGACAACAATTGCATATATGACCTTTTAATAGTGAAATAAGCTGATCTTTACTACTACGAGCCCTCATTTCTATTTGATAGTATTTTGCAAGCTCAAGTAGACTAGGTTGTGGAAGCCTAAAAACAATAGCCTGCAGAGATATGTTCACTGTAATCACATCTGTTGGTAACTGGAAAGACTCTTCTATTATACATCCTACATAATGATAGTCGCAATCATTACAAATTTTACCATAAACAACAAGAGCTGCAAGTTTGCTAGAATTTTATCACTGTTTAGCAGGGCATCTAGTCTGCTTAGGTATTGGTGCCCTCTACAAGCGATAATAAGTCTTTAATATACCTGGGATGGTAGCCAATGCAATATGGACTATAAAGCATAAAAATGCACGTAACAAAGTCATGCTTATATATAGCATTCTGACTTAATATCAGACATATCCTGCATATAAGCATAGTGGTAGACGAATAAATTACAGAATTTGCAGCACTTTTATATAATGGAATTTTAGATATCAAACTATAAGTAGAATATGTATAGAAGAAAGTATCAACAGATAGCCTATAATATAACAGAGTAGAAGCACTTGTCCAAAGGTTGCATGTAACTCTACCCACAAGGGGCTCAGTGCTTGCCAAGAGGGTACCCATAACCCTGCCCACAAGAGGCTTGGTGCTTTCTGAGAGGGTGCCCAACAGACCCTTGTTCCATTGGGATATGATGTGGAAAGAACAGTGGTCATTCTCAGCAGAGCAAAGATCTATATATGTAGTTAGAATGACAAGATATATATGCATATTAACAAGGAGTATTACTTACCAGCACCAATCTTTGTACTAGATGTACAGGGTACAGTATAATATAGACTGCTAGTGTTATGTTCTGGTAGAACATAATTTCTAACAGGTAAACCTGGGTGATGAAGCCCTATGCAGACTATAAGTAACGTGTAGTTAATTGCATATACTGAAATGTACCACAAGTTGGCTTCATATGTTTTATGGCTTTTATTCTAGGAGAAGCATTGGCTCTCCAGAGTATACTGCCTAGCAGATATAGTATAAGACAGATATATGTTAAAGGCTTCATAGTGTATTTGCAAGAGTAGAGATATAAGAAACAAGTCGAACGAGCAAACACCCAAAAGTTCAACATAGGGTCATGTGACCCAAATAAATAGATGCTGCAAGATAAACACAAGCATCAATTACATCAGTGTTTATAGGAGTAGCTGATAAGTGTCCCATCATTATACAGTAAAATGCAATAAAAACATATCTAATGAGCAAAGCCAGATATGCTAAGCTATTGTATTTGAATAACACCATTTCCCATAGCCTATATTATAAAACACATAATGTACAATATGCCTAAGCTATAGTAGAATTATTTGGCCAATCCAAAAGGACAGCATGATCAAGGACAAGCTTGAGACCCATAAACTGTTTACCATTGCTAGTACTGATGTAGGTAATTATGGCACAGTAAATAAGTGCCATATTCCTGAGCTTCATGTTCTCATTGAGAAGAGGAAGGCTAGACAGGTCTCTCATAGAAAATATGCCAACCTGGGGTGACGCGTTCTTGCTAAACTTTGCATAGGCATCGTAAATAGGGACTATAATAACCTCATTTTAAGTGTTGTGTTAGAAAAGATTAGTAAATAGTCACGTACTGTCAAACTTTCCTCTACCAGAACCTTTACTTGCAACCACAACCCTGTTCATGTTATGGTTGTCCACCATGCTACTATTATCCTTTCTAGTACCAGACAGTCTAACCTTTATCCTTTTTACACCAAAAACAGTTCCAATGTATCGGATAAACTGGTCCTATTTAGGGGCAAAGGGGACCACGATGGCCTGTGAAATGTGTTGAGTGCCATCTGCTGTAAGTGCCATTATAGAAGACTGGATCCAACTCTCTAGAATGATGCCAGAAAGTATGACCATTGCCAGGTAAGAACCTTGGTTGGTATAGAGTGCAAGAATGTGATGAGTGGCAACAAGGCTAGGGACAGTGGTTACGTGGGCAGGGTTGGTATGAGTGGGGTTAACGATGCCTTTATTCCTATCGCCTGATGTACCCAGGAGGTAAAGCAAGGCCCTATCACTAGAGATTAGCGTAGCTCTAAGTAGCTAGTAGATAAAAAGCATATGCAGCATAAAGTTTGTATCCTTTGTACTGAAAAACCATCATTCTAATGTTAGCTACCCATAGCTCAAGCTTTCTATAGTCAACATTAACAATCCTAGTTGATCTGAGTAAAAAGGTAAAATGATACAATAAGCAAACTTACTATGCCATTGGAAGAGCTTTAGTAGCACCAGGATATCAAGGTGTAGTAGCAGAGTGCAGATGATGGTAAGAGATGAAGGACTGAGATGCCCAAAGTATAAACTTCATATCAGGTAATTATAGTAACTGACAAACCTAGTATAAGTGTGCATTTATGGAAACTTGCCACTGACTTCCTCCTGGACCACCCGCTCTATACAAGCTTTGACCCACAAAACAATGTATGTTGTATATTAATAACAACAATTTTCAATACTGACAGTTAATTAATTACAAGAGCCTTGTCATGAACTCCTCCTCGTTCTTATACCCTTCCAATATCCCAGGTGCCCTTATTTGTACGTTTTGCAAGCACCACATCTACAACAACATCCTATCATACCTTGGACCAGTTCAGCTCACCAGGGTATCTTTAATAAACTAAGTCATTTGCTAGACAGTGCAGGACTTTTATACCTACAGCATAAATCAGCAACTTGCTTACTTCTTCGACAACCTCCTGTCCTTCTGATCTGTTATGGCCCAAACCCACACCATCATCTTAGGTTCTTTTGCCTTGCAGTTTCCAGATGGCACCCATTATCCAAACTCTAATCTCGACCTCTACATCCTTCCCAATGATAGTCTCTTGACACTCGGTAGTTATTTCTTCCAGCAGGGTTATACCTATATACCCTAGCTATGGCAGCAGGAGGATTTCCTGGAGAATGCTCTACATGTGCTCGCTACTATCAGTAACATGCCAAAGGCTAAAAACAATGCACTGAATGGCAAAACCTATCCTATAAAATCTCTTCATGCTATGTATGCATTTGAGCGTTATGTGATAGGAGACAACATGCACAAAGTCTAGGTGGTCATTCCACATATCTCCTCTTTTACCTGCATATTGGTCTTTCACTCTAGTAAGATTTATTATTATTTTAAGCTACTGTAATTGACTGATAATATCTTTTATGGCCTGCGTCATGAATGTCATCACCTACAATATGGTGTTCTCACTCTATCCCCATGCTATGTTCAAGTGCTGAGAGGTCCTCAAACTTCTTGAAGGTTCTCATGTGTTCCAGGTATTAGACAAGTATGCCCAACGTGGCTGGACAATGCTTGCAAACCTCTCTTCTCTATATATATCAGCAGGTCCTGCCTCCGCTAATGCCCTCACCTATGACAACCACAGTCGGTACCCTCTGACATATCCTCAGCAACTACTCCTGGGTCATCCAGCTTGATACTACAGGAGTCAGTTTGCCCTTTTTTCCCTCCTTATCTATACCTGGTTTGCGATGAGATCCTGTGATAAATGGTGGTTGGAAGCTTTAGTCATCCCTTGCTGCCCATGCCTAACTCTATATCTACCTACCTGGTATCAACCATGCTACCTTCTCTTGGCCCTACACCCAGCCTAGCTTCAAAACCATTCTACCTTTTCTGGTCCCATCTACTATACTCAAGAAGATGACGGTTGCAGTGGTTGCCAACAAACCTGATAATGCTTTCATTGATGCATTCAATTGGTATGTTGTTTCTATCATATTTCAGCTATCATTATGATTTATAAGCATTGGCAGGTGGGATGTAGTCATTCCTGGGATTAGAGAACTGTACCTGGCTGGAAAGTGGGCGTAGATAATAATGGGATCAAAATGACAGAGTTTGCCTTGTTAGAGATACTTATAATTCTGTTAGATATAGTTACTGCGATTTTACTATACAAAATCATAGAAATATTAGCCCCTTGCATATCTAACCTTTATAAAAGTTAGTGTACTGAAACCTTTATTGCTAAGGCTTTATATATTGAGCATTACACGTATATAGCAATAGAGATCTTAGTATATTATATTAACAATATATTAACTAGTTTATCTATAATAGGGTAGGCTACATAACTTGAAACTGGGCAAGCTAAGGGAATAAACTCATAACACAGACATTCTATTGTTATACTACCAGAGTACAAAAGTGATAAGATGTCTACAAAGTGCATAACAAACAACAAAAGCCAAATAGTAATACATGTTACTGAACATTCAAACAAAGTACATAGAATGTAAAAAGTTGACCTGCAAGTGCATGCAATGTAAGTATTGCAAAGGGGAAGGGGTAAGGCTGTAGAGGCCATATGAGTAGACAAATTAAGAACAGGACTGAGTGGGGCGATAATTAGCTAGCCGTAGGGGGGGGATACCAAATAGTGCAATAGTTAGCCAGACATAGAGAGCAATACTGTAAAGAGAGATGTATGGAAGACTTGGAGGACAATAAGGGTAAAATAGATAATGACAATAGAAAATTGATAAAGAAGATGCAAACACAAAGAAGAGGATGGCAATGATAACAATGATAATAACAATCTGGAAGATGAAAATAGTCTGGAAGATAATGACAATAATAACAACAATGATAGAGCAGATAGGAAACATATGCAAGACAATGATAGGGACTAGATAACAAAACAACCGGTGATGGTAAGACGTGTACAACTAAGTCGACTTGACCTTGGCTGGCTTAACCTTGGTTGAATGACCCATAAGAATGGCACTATAGAGACCAAGGCTAAGACCAGTGAAATCTTTACCCTCCTTCTTGGAAGTGTATGTGCTGAGACTGCAATACACAATTATGACATCCCCATGGCACATGTCATCCTTGAGAGAGGGAAGCTTGAAAGTGTTCTTGAGCTCGAAGGTGTCATCGATGATACGCTTGTTCTTCAAAAAATTGGAATGGGCATCCTAAATAGGGACTAGAATAATATTCTATCAGTGTTGAAAACAAAAGAAGTCATAAAGGTATGCATACTATTGGTTTCCAAGGGCTACATCATCCTTGAAGACATGGCCTCGAAGCTCTTACTAGGACTGGCATCTAAGCTAGACTCAAAGTCACTGTCACCATTGGCAGGCATTAGCATAAAGTCCCCAAAGATGGTCGTAGCTACTAATGCAAGACATTAGATCTATAAACATGAGTGGAAGGCTAGGGATGTACTCGACGAGTCAGATGGCTCTGAGGGCCTAGTTTTGATGATAAGACCATTAAGGTACTTGCTATTCAGCACCTTTGGCCCAAAGATAGAGACCTTGATCATCTTGAGATCAAAGACATTACCAATATACCTGAGAATACGTTCCCACTCCTGGGCGAAGGGGGCCAAGATAACCTGGCAGACTCTCTGGTCACTCTTGTGGTAAGCAGGTATGCTGGACTGGATATGGCTATCGAGAATGATACCAGGAATTATAATAATAGCAGGCTGAAGGCCAAACTTGGTACAGAGCCCAAGGATGCATTAGTTGCCAGAACCCTTTATAGTCCCAGCACTACCAGGGTTGGCATGAGCAGGGTTAATAATGTGAAGGCTAGAGTCTTCTATCATCACAACAATGTAGAGCAAGGTGCTATGAATAATGATTAGAATAGCTCCAGTAGCTTGTAGTTGGTACGATATATGCAGCATGGATATGGTATATCTCAGCATAAAGAATAGTCTTGTAGACATCTGCCAACCACAGCTCATACTTGCCAAAGTCTGCCTTGATAGTCCTATGTGGTCTTAGTATGTCAGCAGAGGTAGTAATTTTATAATATAACAAATCTTACTCCAACATCAGAAGGTGGCAAGCATTCTTGGGATGTAATGCTAGGTTGATGATATTATCCTGTGGATAATGCTTCATACGCTCAGGCTCTGCAGTGCATTTGCCCTTCTGAGGAGTAAGAAGGGACATATAATCTAGACCATATCATGGTCAGAAAAACTGTTTGATATAGATATCACCAGAAAGATGTACTCATCTGCACCATTGTCACATCCTCCAAGTCTGCACCTGGAGTAAGGGAATGACACTGCTTGCCCTTCTCCTTGGTATAGAATACATGCGCTAGAACCTCATCGTCGGACACTGGAACATCATTATCAGAGGTGAACATATAAGAAGAATGCTCTGCTTCTTCTGCACCCTTCTTACTGTTGGAGTCAATGGCCATGCCAGAGTGGTCACTAAACATTAATGAGAATAAGTGACATGACCAACATATAGCATCCTACACCATGCTTACCTCTCAGTATCTTCGAAGTCTTTCTTAGCATCCACATTGATGATACTATAATAAATGGGTAAGTTGTTATAGAAAACATCAAAATGAACATGAACCTTTGCTGACCAAATAACCTATAGCTTTTATTGGGTGACCTATAGACAAACTGTAGTCAAAATAAATATATGCAAGACCATGGGTAGATGTACTTGGATGGAGACTCATTAAAAAAGTCAGATGTAGAGCTGTAGAAATAGGTCAACTTCAAACTGATATATCAGAGGTACCCGACGTACTCAGGGGCCCTGGACATCTTTGCTTTTCTGATGGCAGTAGAAGTAGCAGTAGACTGCCTCTTTAGCTTGGTTGTAATGATGACGGTTGCCCGGTTGAAGCCTATCGCTCTAAATATACACTTAGTATAATGTAGCAATGACCAAAATAATAAGCCAAACATACTGCACGCTCCAGCTAGGGGTCTTTGAGACTACATCTCGATCTTCTTTAGGTGAGCTACTAGTAATCTAATATTAACAAATGTCAAGTAAAACAAACGAAGGAGACATACTACTGGTGCAGCTTCTTCATCAGGGGGCCATACTCTTCATTGTCCTTGTAGTCATTTTCTGATAATTTACTATATAATTATCAGATATAACTAGTACCAAACAATAAAATATCACTTACACATTGGTGCACCGCTTCTAAGAAGTGGGCACTGCACAAGCCTTGTGAGGTGTAGAGGGTTTGCTAGTAGTACATGGATATCAGCAATAATAATGCAGACATGGATATAATACACCATACCATAGAGATAGACTTTCTGGAGATACCACATCCTGGTCCTCTTTGTGAACCCTTGCAGCCCTGATGCAGAATGAATAAATGGATTGTAAAGCAAGGCAAAATGAACACATACTTAGGCATCCTCATAACCAATAGATAAGAGTCAGGATGATGCACATCAGCTTTGCTGCAAATATCACCCATGAGACATAGCCATAATCATGGTTGGGAACAAGTTGCTTATGAGTTAATGGACCAAGAGGCCTAGGCACTGGACTTAGTGCTAAAGACAGTATAAGCAGGCAAGCACGCCAAATATTGGGTAGAACTTATAATGATGACTGCTTTTCCTTCCTAACCCACTTTTGAGGAGTCTTTTAGAGAGCTTTATCCACTCTAAATCCTACTTAGTATTCTTATCTGATGATACAGAAAAGCATAGACTTACAATTCTTCATACCCAGCAGTCTGCTTCTGGGCAATGCTGCTCTTGTGAGGCTTAATATTGGTCTTGGCCTTTTGGATGACAGGCTCTTCATCATCCTCACTGGGCACCACCTCTGGGCTGCAAGATATGAAACCTTGTGAATGATGGTAGACAAATATCAACATATCTTTTGATAACCTTGGATAGATGGCCCGGGCCACATTTAGTCAGCTAGGGCACAACCTCTTTGTTGATGTCCCTAGAGAACAGAAGATAATTAGATGGATATCGGTGAGTAGTAGCAATATAGCACGTACATCTTCTCCACCTTTCTATGCCCTGTCCACTTGCACAGAGTTAGAGTAGACTCAGCCTTCTCATCCTCATCCTCTAACACCTTGGCTGCCATGTAGGTTAAAGTCTTTACCTCTGCTAGGTTATCCCCAGCATTAGCATCAGACTCCGTGTTCACCGGAGCCCTAGATATATCTTATAAGCCAAGTATAGTTAACATGAAGACACTAACTTACTTTTTGGTAGACTATGTACTACGGGTTGAAGCTGCACCCCGACTATATTACAAAGTATCAGCAAGGTGCAAGAGCAACAAGGTAGAGAACTATATACTCTTGACCACAACTACAACCACGACCATGACCTCTTCTCTAGGTGCTAGGCACAGGAGGTAGTTCTGAGTCACTGATGTAGACATTGCTATCATCCTGGTCACTCTCTGGAGGATGCTGGACAAGCTTCTTAGGGCTGTAGGAGATCCTAGATAAGCACAAGGTATAGGGGAAGAAGGTATTAAAACTCACAGTTTGCCTCTAGTTAACATAGCCTGCTGCTGGTGGCAAATAGGGACAGAGTTAGTAGATGGCATGATGTGCAGGAGGGAGGAGAAGCAAATGGCAGGAGGAAGCAAAAGCAGAAAGCAGAAATGCACTAAGGGTGGTGGGTAGAGCAGAGACTCTAGCACTACAAATATGGCTAATTGCTTTTATACAGTGCCAGGTCTTGGCCATTTGCATAAATTTGAAATATTTGGAGAGAAATACCAAATTACTAAAGGTTAAAAGTCATAGCATTTGATAGTAAGTGGTGTCCATTTGGTGGATGCAACCAGGTCCTGTCTTTGCCACTCTCGCTAATCCAAATTTCAGCATAGCATTATCTCACCTAAGTATATGCTACAGGGGCACACCACAGTTTGGCCACACCCTTATGCTGATACAAGTTCACATTTTCCAAATCTGGAAGCTTAAAAAGGCTGCAAGCCCAGGGGCATTCTTTAGCTGAGGTGAAGGAAAACCATCATGTCAATATGTTTAACTCTGTAAAATGGATATGATAAATCTTTTGGCCTTTGTCTATTGGCTCAACCTATATATTGACTTTATAGGTAGTGTGCAGGCAAATAACTGACATGGAAGCATGCAGGTAAGATATTAAACTAAGGAAAACCACTACCAGGTATATAAAATCTGGGTATCTCAGGCTGCAAGCCCTTGTTGGACCTTTTATATGTTGGTAACAATTAAGGGTCATGATACTACATCAAACTATTATAGTGTAGACATTATGCATATGGTCATCATACATATGGTCATCAGGGCATAGAATCAGGACACATCTAAGACCCTAATTGCTAATGCTTCAGACGTCACACTATGGCCAGAGGAAAAGGCGTAGGTTGACCGGTCTGTCACATATACTGATGCACTGAATTCTTAACTTCTCTTTATCATCCATCCCTGTTGAAGTCGGCGCTCTAGCACACGCGTTTTTGACCGTACCAAGTCCACGTTTGTACCATACATAGTTTACGATACGCTCTACCTCGGGTAATTTTCTCTTGTCCAGATTACACCTCGTTATAGAGATACAATGTACTCATCATTAGAGACTCCAATTAGTGTAGATCTAAACACACTCCTACTTTACTCTGTAGCATACGCATTTCTCGTCCTTTAGCACCATAACGGCGCCAGTAGATAGAGCGCCTTGTAAGCGACCTAGCACGTGCTCTATGAGCTGTTTCGACGCCTCGGTCAAGCTCTGTTGTCCTTAGACTTCACAGAGCTTGACTAGGTGAGTAGCATACTTTGGCTTCCCTGCAATGAATAGACTTCACAGAGCTTGACTAGGCCATTGTGATCGCTCTGAGGCGCACTGCAGCTAACAGGTTATGAGCCCTGCGCTCTGACCGCCTCAAGACATCCAAACTCGCCTGTCCAAATGCTCTGTGGCCTCCCCTGGCCCCCATTCTTCTGCCACATCATCAGCTGGTCTCTGTCTTCGCTCTGGGATACTCTGCCTTCATTTCTTCGCTCTTCCTCGCAGTTTTCGTCCAATCGCTTCGTCGTTTCGCCTGCTCATCGCGCACCACGTCACTACCCCTACCCCATGGTGCCAGCCGCTGGAACGCTCCCCAAGCGATGCAATCCTTCCATCCACCATCGCTCCTATTGCTCCCATCGCTCCCAGGTCGCTCCAAATGCTGCCACATTGTTCTCCTCATTGTCGACTACCCAGGACACAGCCCAGCACTCTGCTGGTGCTGCCACTGTGAGTGCAGATTGTGCTTCTTCGTCGCATTTGCCCCTGCCCCTCCTAAAGCACCACCAGGTTGTCTATGTGATTCCTGGGCCCAATGCCAGCTATGGCTCGCAGGGTGCACATCAGCTTTTTGCTGTCAGTGCTGGTTGTGCTTCTGCCCTCTCCTCCTCCTCGGATCATTCGTCCTGGCTGTCCACTCCTGCTGCAACTAACTAGAATACGGACACAGGTGCTTCTGCACACATGATACCGCATCGTCACTGATTTCGCTCCTACTCGCCCCATAGCATCCCCATTCGCCTCGCCAACTCGCATATAGTCTACTCGGCTGGTTTGGGGTCTGTGGTGTTCCAACCTGCAGAGAGGGAGGGCGTTTTACTACCAGCTGTTGTGTTGCATGATGTCTTGCATGTACCTGCGCTTGCCAGCAATCTACTGTCTGTTTTCCACCTCACTCGAGAGAAGGGCTACAATGTCGAGCTACGAGTGTCCTCTGTACTGTTCTACCACCAGGGACAGCTGCGCTTCGAAGCCCAGGTCAACGAGCACAATATGGGCTATTTGCGAGGTCACACTATCTCCCAGTCGACCTCTGCACTCTTTGCATCATCTACATGCATTGAGGACCTGTCCCTTTGGCACCAGCACTGCTCCCACACCAATCTCGATGATTTGTGCTCTGCTATTCGCAAGGAGCTTGTCTCTGGCCTTCGCATTCGCTCCAAGCAGCAGCCTCTCGCAATTTGCGAACCCTGCCTTGCTGGCAAGCTCAACAGGCACCCCATCCCTTGCTTTGCCTCTCGTTGCTTCATTCGCCTTGCCCTTGTCTACACAGACCTCAAGGGTCCCTCCCAGTGCACACACCTGAGGGCTACCAGTACTGGATGGTATTTGTCGATGATGCCTCTCGTTTCTGGGCCATGGCTTACCTCAAGCACAAGAGTGACGCTTTTGAGGCCTTTAAAGCATACAAGGCATATGCTGAGAACTGCCTGGGCCTGCGCATCAAGGCCACATGTGATGACAAGGGTGGGGAGTACATGGGCAGGCAGTACATCGACTTCGGTGTCAAAAGCGGCATCCACAGGCAGCACACGGAGCCAGATGAGCCACACCAGAATGGAGTCATAGAGCGAGCGAACAGGATGACCTCAGAGGGTGCTACAGCTCTCCTTGCTCAAGCAAAGCTCCCTCCTTTGTTCTGGTCCCATGCTGTTTCGACTTTTGTCTACACTCGCAATCGCATGCCCACAGCTGCACTTGATGGTGGTATTCTCTACACTGCCTGGAAGGATGATGGGCGCAAGCCTAATGTGTCCTATTTTCGAGTTTTTGGGTGCCTAGCCTATGTGCTTATTCGCAAGAAGGAGCGCAAGGCACTGCAGCCCCATACTTGCAAATGCGTCTTTATTGGCTACCCAGAAGGCACCAAGGCCTGGCGATTTTGGGACCCTGCAGCAAAGAAGGTGATCATCTTGTTGCATACAGTGTTTGATGAGCACTGCTTCCCTGGCAACTCTCCCTTCATCAATGTGTTTGGCCTTCCCCTTGATGAGGTCGACATTCTAGGACCTCCAAATGACGTTGATTTGCCTAAGAACAATGTGCCTGATGTGCTAGAGCTGCAGGATCAAGGGGGAGACAATGATTGGGATGATCCTGCACCTCCAGCTCCACCTGCGCCACCTGCACCTCATCCTGCACCTCGTCCTCAGCCTCCAGCACGCTCACCTTTACCTCTACAGCCTCTGCCTTGTTTGCCTTCGCCTCCACAGCCTCCTCAGCCTCCTGCACCTGCACCTGCACCTCATCCACCAGTGCCTTCTGCGCATGAGCAAGCGCAAGGTGAAGCTGGCTTCAGGCCCTATCCTGCCCTCACTTGCAAGCTCCCTTCTCGCTCAACGCATTTCCAAGGCTCTCTCAACACCAGAGACCTTGAATGCCAAAATCTGGTGCCCCAGCGCCATCGCATTCGCTCAGCCTCTCCTGCTCCTGCTCCTGATCCTGCTCTACCTTCGCCACCACCTCTAGAACACAATTCATCGCCTGATCCTCTCGCTGATGCACCAGTCGATCCACTGCCTCCTCGTCCTTACCCTGACATGTATGCACCTTGCAACATGTCTCCTCTACCAAGTCCCACATCCTCAGATGATGAACTTGATCTGCTAGGCCACAGCGATGGAGAGGCACTCAGTGCAATGATGGCTGGCATTGAGGACGTCTACTCAGGTCAGCACTTCGACTACCTGACATATGACGAGGCCCTCGAGTTTGCATTTGAGTGTGCAGTCGAGCACACTATGAAAGCGAGCCAGGAGCATTTTGGTGAGCCCAGGTCAATAAAGGAGGTCATGCAGCTTGAGGCAGACGAGCGCAGCAAGTGGCTTAAAGCTGCTCAGGACGAAATCCAGTCCCTCATTGAGAATGGCATATTCGAGCTTGTTCTCCTCCCTCCTGGACACAAAGCCATTGGCTCTCACTGGGTTTTCCGGGTCAAGCGCAATGCAGATGGCTCAATCGAATGCTACAAGGGTTGCCTCGTTGCAAAGGGCTTCTCACAGCGTCCTGGCTTCGAGTACAATGACACCTTCGCTCCTACACCCAAGTGGGCGTCGATTCAAGCCATTCTCTCACTCTCTGTGCTTGAAGACCTTGAGCTTGAGTCTGTGGACATCTCCTCTGCCTACCTCAATGGTGAGCTCAAGGAGGAGGTGTATATGCGCCAGCCTGAGGGCTTTGAGGAGAGGACTCCCCAGTGGGTATGGCGACTTCGCAAAGCCCTCTATGGCCTCAAGCAGGCTGGGTGATGCTGGCATGAAAAGCTCAATGAGGTACTCAACCAGCTTGCTTTGAGCAACTGGTCTGTGAGCACAGTGTCTGGGTTTATTTCCGGGATGGTGTTCGTCTTATCATCCCTGTTTTTGTCAATGATATCACCATTGCTGGCAAGGACAAGGCTACGATCCAATGCGTCAAGGACGACCTGCGCAAGCACTTCAAACTGTGCGATTTGGGCCCCACTTCATGGCTGCTTGGTGTCAAGATTGAGCGTGATCGCTCCAATCGTTGCCTGTCCATTTCGCAGCGTCAGTATGCCCTGGACATCCTCGAGCGATATGGCTTTGCCAACTGTGACCCTGTCAGCACTCCCATGGATCCTGGCCTTCGTCTTAGCGCAGATATGGCTCCAACGTCGCCCTCAGAGATCAGGGAGATGCAGGACATTCCCTATAGCCAGGCAGTTGGTTATTTGTTCTACCTTGCAGTGGCCACTCATCCAGACATTGCTCGCACTGTTGGCAATCTTGCATGCTTTTCACAGCATCCAGGCATGACGCACTAGAAGGCAGTCAAGCACCTCTTCCGCTACATCAAGAGCACACTCGACTACAAGCTCACCTACTCCCCTTCATCCGATCCAGAGCTGTTTACATCGTTCACAGATGCAGACCATGCAGGCTGTCCTGACACTGGTTGCTCTACCTCTAGCTATGTGATCAAGATGGGAACAGGAGCCATTTCCTGGTCGAGTCGACTGCAGGGCATTGTTGCTCTATCTACCACTGAAGCTGAGTTTGTGGCTGCTGTGTCCTGTGGCCAGGAGATGCTGTGGTTGCGCAATGTGCTCTCAGAGTTTGGCTATGATGTGTCCTCTGCATCAAAGCTTCGCATTGACAACCTGTCTGCACTGTCTGTAGCGAAGAATCCAGAGCACCATAGATGCATGAAGCACCTCGACTTGCGCTTCTACTGGCTGTGAGATGAGGTAGCCAAGGGCCACATTGCAATTGAGCATCTGTGCACTTCTGACATGCCAGCTGACATCCTGACCAAGTCACTTCCCAAGCCCAAAGTACTCGAAATGGTGAAGATGCTTGGATTGGGGACTTGACCGGTCAGGGGGGAGTGTTGAAGTCGGTGCTCTAGCGCACGCGTTTTTGACCGTGCCAAGTCCGCATTTATATCATACATAGTTTACGATACGCTCTACCTCGGGTAATTTTCTCTTGTCCAGATTACACCTCGTTATAGAGATACAATGTACTCATCATTAGAGACTCCAATTAGTGTAGATCTAAACACACTCCTACTTTACTCTGTAGCATACGCATTTCTCGTCCTTTAGCACCATAACGGCGCCAGTAGATAGAGCGCCTTGTAAGCGACCTAGCACGTGCTCTATGAGCTGTTTCGACGCCTCGGTCAAGCTCTGTTGTCCTTAGACTTCACAGAGCTTGACTAGGTGAGTAGCATACTTTGGCTTCCCTGCAATGAATAGACTTCACAGAGCTTGACTAGGCCATTGTGATCGCTCTGAGGCGCACTGCAGCTAACACATATGGAGCCTGAAATAGGCCACCCGAGCACAACTTTTGGCTACCCTTGGGGACCGGTTCGGGACCAGTCTTGACCAGTCCTTGGCAGTCCTTTTTTGGACCCAATCTGGAAAGACCGAGACTGAAACTGAAACAGGACTAATAAAGACTGGCCTTGCAGTCCAGTTCCGGTTAAAGACCAGTCTTTAATCAGTCTTTGGACCGGACTCCTTGATCCTAGATATACACTGTTATATCACACACTGATCAAAACGCTGGCCTGATACAGACTCCGAGGGCAGCATGCCACAAGCTATGATGTTGAGGAGGAGATCGAGGACGTGGCTAGTGCCAGTCCATGAGCAAAGTGTCCAGGAGGTCGGACAACTGGGCAGCATGAATGGTGGATTTCAGCTTAGAAAAACCTGCATACCTATACACGCACATCACTGCTTCATGCTCTATACTAAAAATTAATGTTGAGGTTTGCGAGGGGATAGGCGATATGGCGCAAGAAAGAGGTGTTGGTCAATGATCTGGTCAGCAGTTAGGTGGCCTGGATCATGCTGGTCAAGTCAAGAAAATTCCATGCCTATACACATGTGTGTCCTCACATCACACTCCATACCAAATACTAGAGTAGAGTAGGACAGCAGGAATGGTAAGTGGCATGGTGTAAAGTTTGGGTAGACATGGAGTACCTGGCTAATGGTCATAGCAATTGAGAACTTCGCTGCGGTGGTGGTCAAGGACATGCTAGTGGTGGTCGAGGTACAAGATGGTCAGGCTGTCGGGTTGGTGCTGGTCAAGTTGGTGCTAGTAGACATAGCAAAACCCCGCACCCATATGTATGTACGTCCCCATGTCATGCTCCATGCCAAATAATGGAAGTCGAGGACAACAATGTAACCAGCAATAGTCAAGAGGGTTGCTGGTCAGGTGGTCTCATTGGTGGCAGTAGACTTAAGATAATCCACATGCATATAGGTGTACGCATTCTATCCCTCACGCTCTATACCAAATATGGAAGTGGAGCAGGCAGGTGGCATGTTCATAATGAATACCACATAACATACATTGCACTATAACACAGTTTTACATAATCAGCTCATGGTCTTGGATAATAAGCCTGTGGCCCGTATGCAGTCACCACTATAGAGTTACAAATTTATCGCTTTCGGGCTTCCCGTCTAACTCCCTGCCAACCTGTTTGTATTTGCAAAGGAGATGCTCAACTATGATAATATCAAACTTGATGAGCTCCTGCTCCTCCACTGTCAGGTTTTCCTCCAAGTACCGATAAACCTGCATGAATGCCTTGGCAACCTCCTCCTCTGGTGGAACCCCAGACCTAAGTTGACCTGCATCTTGCAGTTCATCACGAGCACCTGCACCCAGCGAGTGAATTAGTATGCCCATCATGGTCAAATCAGGAGGGTGAACTTGTCTCGTGCATACCAGATCTGCTGCCAGGAGGTATGCTGTAAGCTTACTGACCAAAGGCAGCAGCTTTCAAGAGCTACGCTTGTCATCTAACTGCTCTTGCTTTACACGTAGGAACCATTTTATAGCAGTCATGAATCCGATGTGCCTATCCATCCCCTTTCGTAAGTCATGCTATGGTCTGTCTTGTTCAAAGTACGTAGGAACGTTGTCGAAGAAGTCTGCATGTTCGACTATAGGCTTTTTGCTATATGCAAATATGTTGATGTATGTCAACCGGGTGTCCTTCGAATGCCAAGGTATGCTGTGGGCATCCAAGTCTGCCTCTCATCCTGACTTGTCTACCCAGTAAAGCGATGCTAGTCAATGTTGCAAGAGGAGAGGCGATGTAAACAACCCCACATGGAATATCACAGAACTGGCAAATGTGCCGGGTAATACACAATTGTTACGGTTGTATGGGCCAATAGGTGATGTCACTAGGAAAGGAAGTCAAAGATTGAGTTTGCTGGTAACATAGGATTGAAGGGGAGTTAGTCTCGCCAGCAGTACAGGTTGCACCAGAGAGATGAGAGCCTTTACAAAATATAGCAAGGAATCAAGGCCAGACTTGACTGTATCGATACTGGATGATTCCATAGATGACCTGTCCACAGTAGGGGGCCGCATATCTGAGAGTAGCGAATGCGGCTCCTAAAAGAGGTATCAGTCCACATCTTCAATATTGCCTATTATCGGTGATAGCCCTGGAATTTGCAACAGTTGAAGTCAATAATGGTATATGATGTCTATCCAATGTCCCACGTCTGGCTTGGCTTATGGATATCTGGTAGATAAACGGTCGCATAGAGTCTTGTGGTCTTCCTCGAGTGATACGATTTATAGACATCACGGATGAGCATTTCCAACCAGTTGCTTGTGTAGCGCAAACAATGCAAGTCTCACTGCAAATGCGAGCAAAGTTTGTTCACCTGCATGAAACAATCGTGTTACAACCATCACCAGGCAACTGCATTGGTAAGCATAGTCATCCGGTGCTCAAATGCAACGTGGAGACTAAATGTAGTATGTATGTTGCTGTAACCCTGAATAGTCGGCCACATATGATTAACCATGTAGATGAACTGAGGGGTATTTGCAGTCACAGAGCCATAATTGTGAACCAAAGCATCAAAACATTGGTAGTCTGCAAGAGCGGCTACCTAGGCTGCTGATTCGACAGTATCAGCAGCTAATGTGAACGATGCAAGCTGTCCCGACAGGGCATCATGAGATAGACTTTGCAGAAACATGTTGAATTCTATTATATTCCATCACGTGAGTTAGATAGGCAATACAATGCTAAAGATGTGCTACTCACGAGGTACATGGGATGCTGACAGTTCACTATACAAATCAATATCCATTTCATTGCCTGATGCATATCCATCTGTATTCTATCATCAAAAGACGTCACTTGTATCATCATTGCATGCTCACCTGGGTCAGGATTCGATCGACCAGAAGTTGATCCTGAAAGATTATGTGCATCCTTTCGGGCTAATCTAGTAGGGGAATGTGCTATATGAAATGCATAATCAACTTACTGGCCACACAAATATGTCAGCTACATACCTCTTGACAAACCAGTTGAGCATTCATAATGGCTGGGTGAGCCTAAATCATCATGTGGTAAATAATGATTCTCTAGATACAATAACCTATACTAATGTTTGCACTTGTGAGTGTGGTACTGATAATGGAATAGTGTTTTATTGATGTTGTCAGTGTTGATGTCTGCACCATCTTCGTTCATCATTTCTACCTCATTGACATTTATTGCATCTTTGCCCAGCCCCTCCAGATGTACCTCACGGGCTTTCCCTTTGCCTTTGGAGCCTGCAATACTGTATAAATCCACATCTTGCATTCCATTAGCCTTATCATCTGTAGTAGAAACCCACTCATCATTGTCATCTTCCAGAATGAGGTCAGAGACTGTCCGGTAACAGTCACAATCTCTTTGAGTTAGAAACTTTATAAGCATGTGGGACAGTTGCCTCCTATGTTTGCCTGTATCATCTCCAATGCAATGGGAGCTGGTTAACACTTGGGCAGCTGGGATCAGACATCGTTCAATAATGTCAGTAGTAATTCCAAATCAGTACGAGCAGGTTACATACATGGTTGGCACACCTGAAGACACAGGTTGTCACTCATCACAAGTATTTTCTTGTGTCTGGTAAAATGCTTGCCTACTACCTTGCATGCATGAGAATGGTCGACTGCAAGTGATCCTGTTAATGCATTGGCCTCAGCTACTGCTTGTGCAGCCAAGCGAGCTAAGGATGTAAGGTTTAGTTAGTAATATCCTGATGGAAGGCAAGTAGTGGTGTACATTGTTGACCCTTCCAAATTAACTGGGCCTTAGGTACGAATTTGCAGTGACTTAAAGCAAACAATTCATGACTCGAGATTATGCATTCTCATGCTTGCTTGTCATTACTGCGATATTTCCATGGCTGAGCTGTAATGCAGTTGGCTGGATTGTCAGGGTCCTTGGCTAAAAAGCATTTGGCCATGCGGTCAAAGTCAACCTAAATGTCCAACTCAGAAGATATTTGGCACAAAAAATAGAAGACGATCTGCACTATAGTTTGGAAAAACCAGTGTAAAAATGTCCTGGGAGGAGTAAATAGTGCCCCTTCACATAGCCACATAGCATAATTAACATGCATGGACTGATCATTGTCCCTATATAAGGGCATAAGAATAGACAATGAAGTAGCAGATGTAGACATCTAACCAAGGAAAAATCATCTCCAGCATGAGAGGAAACTTGTTGTTCTTAGGAAGTGCTACATAAGCAACTCGAGAGAAGCCTTCCAGCAGAGGTGCCAATGGATATAATACAACGGTGTATCGATATGACTATGGCTTTGGCTTGTGGCCTGGCTTGGCAGTGGGCGCAAATCCTCTATAGTAGTGTAACCCACAGAAACATATCATGCAGAAGCCATGCAGCTCTAAATGAATGACGCTAAGTCACAGGGCTAAAAGATTATACAACACCACTGACCAATAGCGATTCCTAAATTGCATATAATGAAGTAACCCTGATCTTCCATTTCTTCATCAATATCGCTGTCTGTAACCATGCAGGTAACTCCAGAATCTGAATCATGGCCATCAAAGTGTTTGTCACCAAATTTTCCAAGCTCCTCCTTGAGCTTTTTATCTGATGTGACCATGTAGGCTGATATCCAGTGGCGGTAGCTATCAATGATATCTACATATCTCCCTTACCCGCTGGCTGTGTAGATACAACATTTATTTGCATAAATGGAAATGCTGTGTTTCTTGCATTACCTACTGGAGAAATGTTCAGAAGGTCAGCTTGTAAATTGGCTGCTTCTCTGAGCTCCAGAGGGGTGGTATCCAAAGTACACATCCCTATGTCAGCAGCTGCCTAGATACACACAAGTTGAACAATCATAATGCAGAAAGCAAGATCCAATGCACGTACAGATACTGTATCTGCTCTCATATTGTTATGTTTGGTGATATCCTCATGAATCCTGGCACCGGTGCACAATCCGACTAAGTTGCATTATTGTTTGAATGACAACATCAGGGGATAAGCGTGTTCATTCTTATCAATAGCTTTAGTGAGGGGGTTTTGCTCCCACTTGATTCCTTCCTGTGTAGATTTACCCTTGATGATATGAGGCTTTTGTGGCATGTGATGAGGTTTGCATCCTAGGTTGTGATCCTACATCTCACAAAATTTGGCAGGTATAAGCTTCGGCATCCCTCTCCTAAAGAAGGTGTATGATTAACCTGATGAACTTACTTGCCTAAAGTCCATACTTGCAATATGTTTTGTTCAGGTTTACCAGTTCCTTGAACGTCACAGGCAAAGATATACCAATGCAGTTTGACAATCAAATGTCCTACAATGCGCATTGGTGAGTATATCACAATATATTTTGATTAACAGACATACCTACTGCTCACAAATTTTCAGCCATACCTTCTGGTATCTTCACTGTCTTAAGGTAATTGTGAAGAGCATGCATTACGGCTAGATTCGTGTTCTACCAGAAGACTAGACATTTCTTGGCTATGGCATCTGTGGGGAGTTTGGGATGGTGATTGACCTTCTAGAAGATGGGCAAGTGAGGATCTCTGACAGGAACATCCAGTTGATGACCTTTCAGTATAGGGTTATTGGGATAGGCCTTGTATGCCAAATTGACTAGAGTAAACGTAAGCTGATATATCAAAACTGAAGGTTCTATAAAGATATACCATGTGATGATCTTACATGAGGTGGCATGATAGTAAGGTGATGAAGGATTAACAAAGTTTAGACTGTACAAAGCTACAGAGCGAAATTAGATGCTGGAGCATTAGCATGAGTACAAGAAAGTAGCTGCTG
>BACB01002005.1:0-10931 GCA_000338015.2 Ganoderma multipileum BCRC 37180
TAGTAACTTTAAGAGATGAAAAAGTCCAAGTTGAAGCAGGCAGTGGTTGGGAGATCAGAATAGTTGTAGAGTCCTGGTTGGCAGTGGAGCAAGAGTCAGAAGAACATGTTGTTTAGTACAGCCATAGCTAGAGAGGAGCAACCCAGAAATGCACATTCAAGCTGACTTTTTCATAGGTACCTGACTAAAAAAGAAGCATAGCAAGGCACTGAAATACAATATCCCCCTTCAGGTAGCTGTGTTTTCTTCCATCTGCCATGTTACTAACCCTTTCCTCTCACCTCCCATCTGCCTATGACACTTCTAGTCCCCATATCTTATCACTCTAGTAAACGATTAAATGACCTCCTCAGCCTTTTTGGCCATGCAAGGGCCTTTAAGTTCTACTGGCACTAAGTGAGTCTCTGCCACTATACCAAGTGTGATCATACCTCTCAACCCATGGCCTATGTATGTGACTTAGTGATGCTCAGGCTAGCATTACAGCAACCTAGGCTTAGCTTATAATTGCAAGGTACATCCCTAGCCATCACTTGACATGACTGATTTTATCTCATTTATTGATATACCCCTACCTACTATACTAGAAAGTGAGCATAGCCACTAGCAAAAACTTGTAGAGACTATCAGGCTCCATCATGCTGAAGAATTCTATTCATCAGTACCCATGTTAAATGACCACTTCTCTCTACTTGATATCAAAGACTATGGACTGGACCTGCTGAATTTTGTAAAATAGAAGAACTGCTGTTAATGGGGGTACATTAAGTGCTCTTGCATCTTTGCAGCCCTCTCTTATTCTTTACATCTCCTCCACTTAGCTTATGCTCGTCCTTTTACCAATCTCTCCTCTTCAGGTCTACATCATATCTCTTCCTACCTTAAATGTGATCTGGAATGCCCAAACTAAATGCTACCAGAAAACCTCATTCTAGGCTAGCAACATTACTGGTGTACTGACCGACATCACCACCAATGACTCTGTTAGCTCTGCTAGGGTCAACAAGGCCATCATAGCTTCTTTTTACAAAAAACCTAAGGACAATCCTATACCTGCCAAGACCTCCACTAACAACATAGCCAGGAGAAAGCCCAACACTCGGTCTGCCTCACTGTAGTAGCCTGGTATATTTGACAAACCATTCATGGTCTCCAATAGTAAGTTCTCTGCCATTGAGAGTGATAGTGATGAAGGCATAGGCATATTGGCTATCAAAGCATCGGTCTGTATGGCAGCATAGCTTGCTGGCTTACAGGCTACTAACAGATACTGTACACACTTTTTCCAGCATTTCACTGGCCTTACAGCAGAGTAGACACTTGGTATGCTTTCTTTCACCTGCTTTATCGAGCATACTGGCTGACCAGAATTCTACAGCTAAACTTTTGAAGATGTGGCACTTACCTATCTACAAACACTTTGCTGACCCTATTATTGTCCATGGTCAAAATGGTGCTATTGTGCATTGCTTTATGTGCAAGAAGTGAGTCCTGCCTGTACAATAAATGTTTTGTTTTATATTCATTCAGTATTTGCAAGGTACCCATCAAAGCATGTTGACCAGATAGAGTATCAGGAGTCTACCAGCAACCTGTCCCATTACATGAAGGCTTGTGAATCCAAAGATATGGTAGAGACTGAGATGATCACTGCTTATACTAGTAGTGCTCAGTACTTTGCCACATGTATGTGCTACTTCATTATGATGTGGGTCATACACTATTACTATGTATTCTAAATTATCAAGGATGTGGAGTTCTGCAAAATTATCCATATATTGTATGGAAAGGCTCAGGTCCCATTGTATGTTACCATTTCATGTGACATCCAAAACATCTATCAGATATCAAAGGAAAATGTTATCAAAATGTTCAAGGTCAGTTTGTGCTTTAACATGTTTGAGTATAACAATCAAATTGACTTTAAGCTTGCCCAACAGGACCTCCCTGGCAAGATCTATATTTCCATGGATGGTGTTATAATCATGGACTAACATGTATGTTCTTGCCTTATTTTCTTTGCTCTCGCTCAACAGACAACCTGGGTATTAAACTCTTGACCTCACAATGTTACTAGGTCACCATTGTAACCCTGTATAACTCATACTTCGGACCCATATACGTATAACTCGGTATGACTCGATATGACTCATCCTCTGGACCCGGACTTATATAACTCACCCATACATGACTCGACTAGCATCTAGGACTAGTATATATAGGCAGACCCCCCAGCCAGGGCCCTCCAGTTTCTAGTCTCTTGTTTACTACATAGACACTTGTCTAGCTTCATAAGTGTTCAACCACTTATTTTCTACTTCTATCCAATCTAAGGTATAGGTACTTCAACAGTACTTATACCCTTCTACCATCTACATCCCCTAGAGCATGCCTCTAGTATCCACTTGCTTACTCGGTAAGTAATTGGTCTAAACGTCAGCCTTTATATCCAAATGGTATAAAGCCAGGATGTAACATTAGACTGGAAACTGAACCACTCTACCTGTTTAGGTATAGAGTACCCCAACAAGCTCGACATTGCATAGTAGCAATGTCTGGAAGCGTACCATGACTAAGGAAGATTACAAAGCCTATGTCAAGACTGACGCAGAGATACCCTAAACAAGGAGTTCAGAAAGCCTTGAATTGAGAATTCAAGAAGGTCAAGAGGCTCAGAGCCTAAGACTTAACAAGAGATAACAGGTGGCATCAGACCGAAACTTTAACACCTGGCTATAACATCCGTTGATGGGGTGGCTTACTACACGACCCATCCAGCTGTTGAACATCCATTGAATGGTCCCTTATGCTAAGGAAGTTGCACCACCAGTCCCCGATCAGGACACAGAAGAATATCGCTACAAGGTTGCAGCGCTACGACACATTTTCGATATTACTGAACCTAAAGGTATTAAGGTCAACACCTCACCAGTAATTCTGCCAAGATCCCTGAAGTTGGAACTTTGGAAGGCAAGCTCTAGCAAAGGTAAAGAGTGTGCAAGAAAAAGGTTTCTACAAACCTACAACTTAATTGGAAACAAGTTTCCCTTCTGGGAGCCAAGTAGTCACTCCCACAGTAAGGTATCATTAGAATTGCTCAGCCTACTGCTCAGACAGGTGCAAATACCAAGGCCATTCTCCCCGACTCTAAACACTTATTGGTCAGAAAGCTCTACAACTATTTTTAGGTATTTCCCTGACGGACCCAACTGGCAAAATGTCCCACTTAGTAAACTAGATCGAACAAACCTACGACAGCCAGAAATCGTACTCGACGTCTCTCAGGAAGAAACTCCAATCCCACATTCGAGTGACAGGTCAGAGGCTGTAAGTGCACAAAGCGACAACACTATCAAGAGACTTTACTTCTTCAGACACTCCATCCTAGTTAACCTCACGGACCTTCTTACAATTGTTCGTGAAAATCTCAAGAACCTTCGAGACAACTAATACCTCCTGACAGGTTTCAATAAACAAACACTAGAGGATTTGATTGTATACCTCAGTGACATTCTAGAAACCCTCTCCTACTGGAAGTTGAAACCGAGAACTCCTCACACAAACCATTCACTAAACTACGGCCATTTTTTGCACAACTGCATCCTCTACTTAAAGAACTGGCTGTACAACCCAAACCACCTGGCAGACCTGGAACTCACCAATGACCTCACAGAGCTAAAGAAGTGCATCGAACAGTGAAAGGAGTTCAAACTATTCCATTCAATCAAAGGAGTTAAGAGTTATACTGCATGAGTGAGCAGACCTATGTGTGTACAGGACAACAACACGCTTATAACAATACCACTTATAGAGACCAACACCACCTCTCCCTCACCACCAGGTGTAAGGACTGGAGAGACTGTGACTCCCTACTTTGTCCTGAATGGTATCAGAAAGTACCTCAACCAGCTAGGCTTATGGGTCAGCAAAGCGAACCAGCCAAAACTAATGAGGAACATATCAGAAAAGAACACCACCTTGGAAGGAAAACGATCAGGGTTAAACCTCCAAACACTCTGAGCCACAGTCCAATCATTTCATCAAGTCGCCTCACATCTATCAAACTTGCTGTTCTACTGCTTCCACTAGTTGAAGACTTTGACACCTCCGTCCCCAATCCCCTCATCCTTACCGGCCCTAAGTCCCTTGGAGTTGAACCCACAGAATCCAGAGAAGGAGTGACTCACCCTAGACCAGAGGATCCGGAATGTGATGAGACTTCTAGAAGAGCACCAATGCCTCATGGAAAAGTGGAAGAAGAAGCTACAGAAAGCAATTCAAGTAATTGAGAGGGAGATAATGAGATATCATTAACACTTCAACCCGAACCTATATCAAATGTATCTCCTCACCAGGCAGAATGAAGACCAAAGCTTGGTCCAATGGATAAATTACAATTGGGAGACACTGTACCCACACTGGTAGTAGTCCCCAAATATCCCAGCCAGGATGACTTGTATGGAGTCTAACTCGATAAAGAAGAACTCTACTCCCCAAATGGACCAGCCAGTTATCAGGAAAAACCCTATTTACAAATCAGTTTACAATACTACTAGTTAGACCTACTTTGCTTGAATAGCATCTGTTAGTAAAACAGTACTTCAGTAGATATAATTGGACAGGTTACCTATTATTTTAGGTAAAATTAGTACAAATTTCACAAAATAGCAGTATAGTAGTACTATAGTAGCATAGGGTAGAAGAAGGAAATGGACTATAGTAACCCTAAATGCTGACTTTATTATCCCAGCAGCAATATAAGCTTACTACAATAATAGTTAAGCAGGCTATAGGTAAAAAACCGGACAAAATAAAATAACCTACTAGCCTTACCCAGGATTGAACCTTCAACCTTCAGCTCTGCCTGCACAGCATCTTTCTGAGCAGACACTTTTGACCACTGCACCATAGGGTCTTATACCTAGCTAGGTAGTAATTCCAATATATCATGTCTTTTGCTGGACTTAGAGAAAAGTACCAACACCTAGCTTACTTATAATTATGTTTAGGCTCAAATGCTAATATAATCTGTGTTCCCTCTACACTAGTGGCTTATTTGTAATGCTTTTAAGTGTATATATAATAGAACTACAAAAATATGTTGAAGTCAGCACTGTACTATAATAATGTACTAGATACTTAATATACAGCCTTTTATAAGCTTTTAAAATATCCAGGTAAGTTATACTAGTGCTCAGCACTATACTAGTATCAATTACACATTGAAAATAGTAGTAGTAGTACTAAAATAGTACTACAGTAGCACTAAATAGTATAATTAGATATGGCATTTGGACAGTAGTACTATAGTAGTACTATTTAGTAGTGTGATAGGGCTATAGTTCTCTGCTAGTAGTAACTAGTAATATTAAACACTATGTTTAAAGCACCTTTTTGTAGTATTGAACAATAGACATAATTAACACTTAAGTAGCATGTGTTTTCATAGTAGTACTACATTATTACATATTTGCAAAAGGGGTTTTTTTCCTGATACACATACTGGTTCGAGTGGCGAGGCCTCAAACTCTTCAGAAGTTTTGATTTGAGGAGAGAAACTTTTACAGATCTCGTACTCTATATCACTGACCCTGACTGCACAGAAGACGAATGAGAAAACTTTGCTTGATGATTGGTGGCAAACTTGCATTCTGTCAAACTTGATACATCTTCCACTGTAGTCTCAGTTGCTCTGCTCAACGACCACATCAGCACAGGGGCTAGTGTGATAGCAGGACTTAGAATTGCTATGCACCAGCCATCCTACAGCCAATATGCTGGCCTAAGCTATCGATCAAGAGATTTTTTGCCTTCTCTGGCCTTTGGTCCAACACTATCAACCTTTTATGGTTTTGATCCATTAGGGACTCAGGATTGGTATGGCACCCAAGCCTCATAGTCCTGAGGTGGAGCTCGTCCATTTGCAAACCTGAGTATTCGTGCTTCCAAAGGAGACAAGGATAGAGGACCAACTGGGACTAGATCTGGAAGACATCCTGACCCTGAACATCCACAACAGCCCACAGGAGGCTCCAGAGGAGGAAACCCTGGAGACCCTGATGACAGTAGCAGAGACAATAATGGAGATAGAGGAGAAGGTGGTCCTCTAGGAGGTGGAATACCTGGAGGACACGGTAATCCACCTGGGGCCCCAGGAGGGGGCCCACCAGGAGGGAGACCACTAGGAGGAGGTCCACCAGGAGAAGGACCTCCAGTGGTCAGATTCAGAGTGCAGCCTAGCACAATCACCACTCCCAGACCACCGAGGGGTAAGGGAAAGGTCAAACCCCCTGATGTCTTTAATGGAGATTGAGAGAAGTCCAAAATATTCATCAACCAACTCCACCTGCTCTTCACTGGAGAACCAGAATAATATATCTCTGACCAGGCTCGTGTCGCCACTGCCCTCTCCTACATGGAAGGAGAAAACATTAACTACTAGAAGAGAAGCACATATCAACAACATCATGTATAGTTTTATGCCAACTTGGAATGAATTCGAGCTTAGGTTTTGGGACACCTATGCACCACTTAATGAGGCCAAAAATGCAGTCTGAGCCCTCAATGAATACCATATGCGAAGCAGATGGACTATTTATGAATTCAATGCACAGCTCAATTACCTCATCACCAATAGCTGAATCACAGACAAGGTTGCTCTCCTCGCCTACTACAGACAAGCATTGCCCACCAACATCTGAGAAATCATCGCAGTCTCCTTCCCTATCCCCAGAAGTCTTACGGATTGGACAGACTGAGCAGTGGAAGTATATGAAGCTTGGGCCAAAGATAAAGCTTTATCTGGACTTACCAGAACCAACAAACCAAGATTCTTCTGAAAGCCATGTCATACCATAGAAATGAAGATACGATGAAATCAAGTAGACGACACAGAAGAAAGCAATGCCAGCACTTTGGCTGACATTAACAGGATAACTAAAGAAGAGCACTCATGACATCTTGGAAACAGTTTGTGTTTCAATTGCCATGAACTAGGACACTTGGCCTGAGACTGCCCCAAACCAAAGAAAAAACCACCTCCACGAAGACTGAAATGACCAATATACAAGGTTTGAAAGGTTGCCAAATCTGATGAAGAACCTTCAGCTGAGAAAACTGATGGAGACGAAGCAGACGATAAGGAAGATAGCACTCTACACCTGGACACTATCCGAACGGACAATGAAGACTTGGATTTTTAGGATGGCCATCAGTATCGATGTCTGATGTGCCACAGGACATGGACATCTGTATCTTTATCGTTATAAATACTATGAAGAGGTGCCATGCCCTTCTAATTTCTGGATACATTGAAGTCGGTAGAAAAGTCGTCAAGACCAAAGGACTACTAGATAGTGGAGCAGATGCCGTTATCGTGAACACGAAACTCATCCTCAAGTACAAGCTTCCAACCATCAAATTACTGTGACCTCTTACCTTCCAGAACATGGATGATAGTATCAACAAACAAGGAACAATTACCCATTGAATAGAAGGTCACTTCAAGGTCAAGGAAAAGGCGCTCCCTACCAGATAGTACATAGCAGACCTCAGAAGAGACGATATGATCTTAGGCATGCCTTGGATCAAATGCTACAACCTCACCATCAACTGGCGAACTGGGGCAATTACCATTAACAACAAGATCATTGCTGAACAGCAAAAGATCCGACAGTTCCAAAATACTCATAATCTACCACTCAGAACAATTTGGGGGTTACTAGCACCAGACACTCTACAACACTTGGTATTGTCCTATATCGAAATGGTTGAAGATGTCATTGAGGATGAACCACTAATACACAACCCAATCAAGTTACTTAACCAGCTACTAGACACCATGACTTATGTCAAAAAAACCAACAAGTCCACAGAAATTGCTATCGAGGCCCAGAAGATAAAGGTAAAAAAGTCACTTGAGGAACTCATACCCCCTTATACACTTGACTTCAGAAAAGTATTCGAAACCAAAGCTGCAGAATGATTTCCACCATCAACTCCCTGGGATCATACCATTGAACTCAAAAAGGAGTTTAATGTCCATAAATGATGAACTTGGCACAAGATCTACCCATTGATAATCACTGAAAAACAAGAATTATGGAAGTTCATTGATGAAAATGAGGCTAAAGGCTTCATATGCAAATCAACCTCCCCATTAGCATCACTATTCTTCTTTGTCTCTAAGAAAGACGGTTCACTATGACTGGTACAAGACTACTGAGCACTCAATGAAGCCACTATCAAGAATGTTTACCCTTTACCCCTCATCGATGAACTAGTCAATAAGGTCCAAGATGCACAAATCTTCACCAAGTTTGACATATGAGCAGGATACAACAACATATAGATCAAGGATGGAGATCAATGGAAAGCAGCCTTTATTACCCCTTTCGGAACCTACGAACCTATGGTTATGTTCTTTGGGCTCTGCAATGTACCCGCCACATTCCAAAGCATGATGAATCATATCTTCGAAGATATGCTACGAGAAGGGTGGTTAGTGATCTATATGGATAATATCCTCATCATCTCTCCAGACCTCGACACCCATTATGAACAAACACGAAGGGTCCTCCAAAGGCTACAAAAACAAGATCTATATCTAAAACCTGCTAAATGTGAGTTCGATGTTAAACAAGTCGGATACTTAGAAGTTATCCTCCAACTAGGCAAGGTGCTAATGGATCCAGTCAAACTCAAGGCCATCTATGAATAGCCAGCACCAATAACCGTCAAACAAGTCCAAGCATTCCTAGGGTTTGGCAACTTCTATCGCAGGTTTATCCACCACTATTCAATGATTGTCCACCTGCTCACAGAACTAATGAAGAAAGATGTACCATTCAAATGGACAATAGAATGTGAGACTGCCTTTCAAAAACTCAAGCGAAGGTTTACAGAAGAACCAGTACTGAAAATCCCAGATCTGATGGCACCATTCCACGTCGAAGCAGATGCTTCCAAGGTTGCCACTGGCATGGTTCTCCGATAGCAAGATACAGATGGCCTCTGGCACCCATGTGTGTATCTCTCAAAGTCATTTACACCAGCTAAGCGGAACTACCAGATCTATGATCGAGAATTGTTGGCAATCATCCACGCATTCCAAGTATAGTGACATTTTCTACAAGGATCTTTATATCTAGTGGAAGTCATAACTGACCATAAGAACCTCACTTACTACCAAGACTCTCACAAAGTGGGCCAAAGAGAAGCATGATGGGAAATCTTCCTCGACTCATTTTACTTCGTTCTTAAACATAACCCAGAAAAAACCCTAGTCCAAGCAGATGCTCTGTCCAGGAGGCCAGACCATGATAAGGGGGGGATGACAACAAGGACGTCACCATGTTACCGAAGGAACTGTTTATCAAGACTATAAATGTGGAACTACGAGAATGCATCCACAAAAATAAGGCCTGACCAGCAAAACTCAAACCAATATGAACTGAAGCAGGAACAACTCAGTATAGGCTAGACTATGGAACAACTGATGACTGGACAGAAGACAAGGGAATACTCTTGTATCAGAACAAAGTCTACATACCACCTGACGATGACCTCCGATGAGAAGTGGTATGACTTCACCACAAACCAGTTCACATAGCATACCCAGGAGTTCAAAAAACAAAAGACCTCATCAAACGAGAATACTACTGGAAACAGATAGACAAATTTATACAGGAATATGTCCGAGGATGTGCTATATGCCAAACAACCAAGGTTTGGACCAATCCAACGAAGCCGCCACTTATGCCAATCCCACACAGCAGCGATACCAGACCCTTTCAGGTAGTCACCATGGACCATATTGTGGACCTTCCAGATACAGAAGATGGCTACAATGCGGCTCAAGTAGTTGTTGACCACGATGTATTGAAGGTCGCCATCCTAAGTGCTTGTACAAAAGGAGTCATGGCAATAGAAGCTGCTAGACTTCTGTGGCAAGACATATTCTGTTGCTTTGGACTACCAGACAGGATTATCTCGGACCAAGGACCTCAGTTCACAGCCCAGGTCTTCTAAGAACTCCACAAGGCTCTCGGAGTAAAAACATTCATGAGTATGGCATATCACCTACAAACAGATGGACAAACAGAACATCTTAATCAGAAAATAGACCTAGACCTTCAGATCTACTGCACAAACAACTCCACCAAATAGGCAGAATTCCTTCTGGCCTGGGAATTCGCACACAATCACTGTGTTCACTCCTCCACAGGTAAGTCCCTATTTGAATTTCTATATAGATACTAACTAGATGCAATCAGCACAGTCCAAACCAAGGTAAAACACCTGGCAATGGAAGAACAGCTTCGAGAACTACAGAAAAGCCAAGAAAACACCATTGTCTCCCATACAAAGGTGGCAGCTGCAATGGCCCTTCATGTTAATAGAAAGATGCCAATGTTCAAGAAGGGAGACAAAGTACTTCTCGAATCAATGAATCTCTATCTACCATACCCATATAGGAAATTAGCACCCAAACGGGAAGGACCTTTCCCTATAGCTGAGGTAATAGGCCTGGTGACATACCAATTAAGCCTTCCAAAGAAGTGGAAGATATACCCCATATTCCATACTGCCTTACTCACACCATATCATGTCACCAAGGAACATGGGCCAGATCTATCTTAACCACCGCCGGACATAATAAAAGGAGAGGAAGAACACGAGGTCAAAGCAATTGTCAACTATCATACAACTGGAAGAAAATGTAAACAAATACAGTATCTGGTCTCATGGAAGGGCTGGGAATCATTCGAAAACTCGTGGGAACTGGAGTCAAACCTCAAACATGCTCCAGATATTCTCTGAGCATACAAGAAGAAACACTGCTTAAAGTAATATACTCCAATCTTTCTACTCTACAGATACCATGGCCACTGCCAACATCAACAACATGCACGCCCTCCTCTTCTACCTCA
>BACB01002007.1:0-15089 GCA_000338015.2 Ganoderma multipileum BCRC 37180
CTAGGGGGCTCTTTGAAACTGTTAGTACGTACCTGTATAGCAGCGCATTACATGTGTTCGATTCGTGTTCAAAATGCGAACAGAACACCGCCAGAATGAAGGGAATCGACCTAGAAATGAGTGAGTAACAGTACAAACAAGGTACCCTGCCTCTGGGCAGGCGGGAGGCTTCCAAATCGGGCCACTACGCCTCGGGAGGTTTGTATTTGATGGCGGGAGGTGCCTGAGAGCCTGCGGCTGATGGGAGGAAGACCGGGGAGTCGGCAATTGATGGGGAGCAGCCGGGTGGGAGCAAGCGAGGAGAGAGTAAGCAGGGAAAGCGCCAGCAGAGCCCCCGGCGGAGGTCCTTCCAAATCGGGCTGGCGGCTGGCGGCTGTGTCGGACAGGCCCGAAACGGCATGATACATCAGGAAGCTAGCCGTAACCTGATGTAAAACGCTCTAGGGTGTTAGCCATAACGTGATGTATCATTATTACAACAGCAGCTGCCCGTCCATGCTGCCTCTGTCCTGCACGTCCCCCAACGTATCCTCCCCTCTGGTTTCCTCTGTCCTAGCTTCTACTTCCCTCCTCATCCTTCCGTGCTTTCGCCTCTGCCACCTGCCGAGCTCAACAGCTTATGGCTCCAGACATGTTACCCACTTCCACCCATGGCAACCTCGAGACAACACAACAGGGAGGAAGGGGAGAGAGGTAAGGTGAGCCGGAGGATAAGGTGGGACAGAGAAGTTGCAGGTATGTCGCTGCAGGTGAGCCTAGAGAGCTCATCTGTTTTGCCTTTATTTCTCAGTGCTTGTGTCTACCATTGCTCATTCTTGCTCTCCCCTGCCTCCTTCTCTCCACACGTGGTACGCATATGTGTTGTACTACCCCTCCCGACCCTCATCTCTCTCTGCCATCTCAAGACTCAGTATTGTCATTGGGCACAACCTAGACAGCCCATTCATCTCACCTGTGGCTGCATGCCGTTCCTTTTGGCCACACTGGTATGTTGCTACATCTTTGCCTGCCTCCGTATTACCATCATCATTGCATTTCTATTCTGTAGGGTACGCTGCCCAACAGGCATGATGGCATGTAGCAGTAGGAGCGTGATGAGCACATCCTGATTAACCAGGTCACGTTCAATGCTATTGTCTGCAGCCCAAGCACGTTTCTATTTTCATGTAGCTGAGCTGTAGACAAGGACGATCTTCGGGTACTGGTCTCAGCACAGAAAGTGGACGAGTTCATATTGACGTGCCGGACTAGTCTTCAAGCTTGTGCAAACTAGGGATCATTGTATCTCAGGCTCACATGCTGGTGAGACTAGGTGGTGCTCTTTGCTGCCATAAAGGTAAAGTTGTCTTCGTCAATGGGTTGTATGTGCATACATGAGAGTGGCTATGGTCATTTGACCTATGCCTGCTCATGTGTGCTCTAAGTAGCTCTAATGTTGCAAATTTGTAAGAAGTGTATTTTTCTGTCATAGCACAGGAATAATCAGTAATTGATCAGACCAGTTTTCCTATCCTGTTGCTCAAAGTATCACAAGTAGTATACTGACGGTACTTGTATTACAAGGAATGTATAGTATTCTAACAGCTGTTGCATGCATTACCAGTAATTCCCAAGGAGGGTTTTTCCTGATGCAGATAGTGTTAGATCATGCACCTGCCATGTTTGTTCCTGGAATAAGAAAGTAAGACTTATCATGGCTTGCCAAAGACTTGGACATGCATTTCATCCAACCAAGGTACAAGATGAACACTGGGATGGGGATAACATAGCCTAGTACATCTGTGAGAAACAACCGTGTCCACACCAGAACTTTTCATTTAACAACACTCCTGCAGTTCATAAAGGCATTGCCTCTAGACTCATTTCTATTGATAGTCAAAAGGACCTAATTTGCCATTACATTGCGAACCCACCAGTACCTACACCTTGAGACCCAGAACACCTTCCAGTCTGTCAAACAACAGCAGTCACTGCCAAGAACCTCTCATCTAGACTAGCCTCTCATTCTACATGCAAACTACCTTCATGTGCCCCCTCACAACCCATGTCCTATGGACCATTGCGTCCCACCAGTTGTAAGCCAACACCCACTGTGACCTCCACTGAATCCCCATGCCTCAGGGCAATTCCCCTTCAGATAACCCTCGAACTCATCAGGCAATGAGTTGTACCATCTTTCACTTGCTCACCTATTGTATTGAGCTTTCAACTCCCTAAGCAAGAACCAGAACATAAAACCATCAACCTTAACACCCCCTTAGGCTCTTCCCCAGCCCCTTCCTCATCTTCACCTTCATCACCTAGTTGACCTGCTACCCCTATTATGACTACCCTAGCCTCTTTCGATATTGGCAAACTCCTTTCTCAACTCATCCCTTGTGAATATGATAGAAAGTCAGCCTAGGATGGCCCTATACTTTGTTGCTACAGCCTGCATCTACTATACTACTTTGGAGATGCTAGGCATGACAGCCGTGGTCCGCTAGATCACCATTCTCAACAAGCTGATGAAAGGAGTAGCTGAGTAGACAGGTCCCCATATCATCAAAGTTACTGCCAACCAGATACCATGGGCAGATGTGGCTACCTTTGAAATGGCATTCAAAGCACACTTCTGTGCAGCTAATGACAAGGAGGTAGTGATTGCAAAGCTCGCTAAACTCTGCAAGTACTTCCATTGTCCTGGTATAGTTAAGGAGTACACTACACAATTTAATGCAATCACCGCTAAAACCTCCTTCAGAGATGTCAACAAGCATGAATGCTACTGCACTAGGCTACCCAACAAGATCAAGGACATCTTCACACAAGGAGTGCACAACATCTCAGACCTTGAAAAGATCCAGAAGGTAGCCCTGTCCATGGACCAGGCAATGGCCATGCACAATGAGAAGAAACCTAAGCAATTTGGATAGAAGAAGTAAGGAAAAAAGGTAGCTGCTACAAGCACAGGCAAGAAGCCCTTCAAGGGCCCATGCTAGAACTACGGTGAAGAAGGACACCATGCATTCTAGTGCACCAAGCCCAAGCCCAATGGGCAGCAGGCCGCCTCCTTGTCCTCAGAGACAGAAGAGCTAAGTGTGCTTAGGGTACAGCTCAAGGTGGTAGAAGAGAAGATCACAGCTCTTACAGTGGTTAAGAAGAAGAAGGGTTTCTGATTCAAGCCGCACTAGACACTATGTGTGCCAGCTCTTGTAGAAATAGTCATTTTTCTGTACTAGGTTCCTCTTTTGTATATGAAGTAAATTACGATAGACAACACTTTCATATCCTAGTATGGTTGATCGGCAAGCAACGACACAAGGATATTGTAGCTATAGTAGATAGTGGAGCTACAACTAAGTTTTTACATAGACATTTCATAGTACAGAATCAGGTTACAACAAGGAAGTTGGCAAGGCCAATTCCTCTATACAATATTGATAGAACAGAGAACCATGATGGGACGACCATGGAAGTGGCCGTGCTAGACATGGTAGTAGGAGACCACATCAAGAAGGTGGCCTTTGTGGTGACAGATATAGAAGATGAGAATGTGATCATTGGCCTGGACTGGCTGCAAGAGCACAACCCTGAAGTAGACTGGAAACATGGCTCGCTAAGGCTATTGAGATGTCCAGAGATGTGTTCAGCCAACCTAAAGGCAACCAAGCCTGTTAAAACTAAAGCACATAATACAGAGGTATGGCTTATGGTGTGCCGAGGTTCTTGACAGGTAAGGAAGACAAAGAAGGTTGGAAGGATATATGCAGCCATAATAGTCAAGGAGGAGGATGAGGGTAAACCCTTTCTACCAGGTTTTCTACAGGAATGGAATGGTACAGAGAAATCTCTCCTCAATGCTTTAGCAGATGGATGGACTTTACAAGATGCACCAAGGCTCTTTGACTCAGCGACATACACCTACTCTCAATAACTCACTGAGCAGGAGTACTAGAAAAAGGAGATCCGTCCAGTCGAAGAGATTGTACTGCCATAGTACCACAAGTATCTACACATATTCTCTAAGGAGGCTTCAGAATGCCTACCAGAGCATGGCCCATATGATCATGCTATCGAACTTGTACCTAATGCCAGAATGTTCCATTCTAAGGTGTACCCCCTGTCACCCAGTAAGCAGGTCAAGCTTGACAAGTTTCTCAGTGAGAACTTGGCCAAAGGATACATTCAAAAGTCAAAGTCCCCAATGTCCTCACTGTTCTTCTTCATCAAAAAGAAGAATAGTAGTCTATGACCAGTACAAAACTACTGGAGGTTGAATGACATCACCATTAAGAACTGATACCCACTACCACTAGTGTCGGACTTGATGGATTGACTTAAGAAGGCCAAGTACTTTACCAAGCTTGACATACACTGGGAGTACAACAATGTATGAATAAAAACCAGTGACGAGTGAAAAGCTGCCTTTGTAACCAATCGAGGATTGTTTGAACCGAATGTAATGTTCTTCAGGTTAGCCAACTCACCTAGCATGTTCTCTATGCTTATAAATGACATCTTCAAGGATCTTATTATCTTAGGCAAAGTCACAATCTACCTCAATGATATCCTTATATTTACCAATGACATCGAGGAACATTGTACCCTTGTACATGAGGTCCTGAAGTGTCTGGCAGAGCATGACCTGTTCTGTAAACCAGAGAAGTGTAAGTTTGAACAACCTAAGGTAAAATACCTTAGGGTACTTGTCTTGGAGAACCAAGTGGAAATGGACCCAGTGAAAGTCAAGGGTATCACAGAATGGCCAGTCCCTCAGAATGTCTTGGATGTATGAAAGTTCCATAGCTTTGCAAACTTTTACTGATGTTTCATAAAGGACTTTAGTGCTATCTGTAAACCCTTGGACTGCCTTACGGGCAACATGCCATAGCAATAGGAAGCTGAAGAGCAGGTAGCCTTTGATGAGCTCAAACACCATTTCACTGAAAGCCCTATCCTGAGAATGTATGACCCAGACTGCAAGACCCATGTCAAAGTCAATACCTCTGGCTTTGCAACTGGAGCAGTCTTATCTCAGGAGGGGGAGGATGGCAAATGGTACCCTGTTGCTTTCTAGTCTGAGTCAATGAACAATGCAAAATGCAACTACAAGATCTACAATAAAGAGATGCTTGCCATTATTTGTACCTTGCAGGCCTGGCACCACTACCTCAAGAGACCTTTTAGCATGTTTGAGATCCAATCAGACCACAAAAACCTAGAGTACTAGTGCACAGCACAAAACCTGACTCGCCAACAAGCACAATGGGCTCTCTATCTATTTTGGTTCAAGTTTGTTATCTCGCATAAACCTGGCAAGTCCAATGGCCATGCAGATGCACTTTCATGATAGCTGGACCACTAACGAGAAGATGCAGATGATAACCTCGGATGAGTACTGTTGCAACCTGATCACTTCTGAGTATTGGCAGCCAAATGAGGGCACCTATCAGTGGTCCCTGAAAAGGCACTACTCTGATAGATCCAGAAATGTGGGGAACGCAAACAGGAGATGGTGGATGCACTTAGTAAACTAGGACAGCTTGGACCAGCATGCCTTCAAAATAACTTAGTGGACTGGAACACAGAACAAGGTTTACTGCTGTACTGTGGTTGTGTTTACATTCCTAAGGATGATGTGCTTTGAGCTGAAATCATCCACATCCACCATGACCTCCCACCCATAGGACATCCTGGGCAGGCAAGGATGATAGAATTGGTTACTCATAACTACTGGTGGCTGGGCATGGGCAAGTTTATCAAGGACTACGTGGACACCTATGATACTTGCCATCAAGGCAAAACATTGCATGCCAAACTGCATAGTTCCTTGCAGCCCAACGAGATTTCTGACAGTCCTGGCCAAGTAGTGACCTGTAATTTTATCACTGGATTGCCTAATGTTGGAGGGTTTAATGTACTACAGCTTATTGCTGACAGGCATGGAAAGATTATCCATCTTACTCTATGCACTGAGGAGATTGATACAGAAGGAGCAGCAGACAACTTCATTTGAGAATGGTTCTATCTTTATGGACTTCCATGAAAGATCATTTTAGATCATGGATCCCAGTTCTTAAGCAAGCTCTTCTGCGCAATCCTAAAAGGCCTCGGGATAGAAAGTGCAATGTCAACTACCTACCACCCACAGACAGATGGACAGTCAGAATGATGGAATCAGAAGATAGAAGCGTATCTACAGATGTACTGCTCATGGTGCTGTGATGACTGGGTCAAGTGGCTGCCTATTGCAGAATTTGCCTTTAATTTGTGCAAGCACTCATCTATGGGGCACTCACTGTTTTACTTGATGTATGGCTTCAAGCCCCAGTTTTATGTTTCACTGTTACCAATGTCCGTACCCTCAGCAGATGAATGATGAGAAGAGTTGTGGCAGGCACGAGAGGATGCAATGGCAGCCCTAACTCTCATGGCAGAATGGATAAAAGAGCACTATGACTGCTATATCCGTGATACCCCTGAGTTCAAGAAAGGCTAAAAGGTGTAGCTTGACATAAGAAACTTCTGTGTTCCAGGAGTATCAAGGAAACTGGTGGATCGGTATGCAGGGCCATACCCAGTCAAGCACAAGGTGGGCAACCTAGCTTATGAGCTGAAACTTCCCAAGGGTCTTGCGCTCTACCCAGTCTTCTATATATCTCTCTTACTACCACACAAAGAGAGCCAACTTCCAGATCGACACCCACCTGAACCTGCAGCAATAGAAGTAGAGGGAGAGGAGGAGTATGAAGTAGAGAAAGCGTTAGAGTCACAGCGGTACGGATGATGGAAGAAGTTACAGTACCTCATACACTGGAAAGGGTGGGGTCCTGAACATGATAGCTAGAAAGATGCAGTTAACTTGGCAAATGCACCACAAGTCGTTCAAAATTTTCACAAAAAATACCCATCTGCCCCTGGTCCCCTTGCTAAGTCATAAAGACACGACCCTTAGGAGGGGAGTACTGTTACAAACACTCTATTCAGCATCTGTTACCAGCACCAGAGTTTCCTTTTTCAGACAGTTTACTTTCTGCATTGTCCTTATTGTCCTCTATTATATTGTAACCTGCCCCTTTGTCCTGTAGTACAATAGCTTCCTATACCCTATTGTCTCTAGTCACTATTGTACTCGGAACCATTGTTCTTTCCCTTATTTTTCATGTCTATAGTTACCTATTATCCACCTTTCCTATTGTTACTTACATGTATATAAGGCCTGTACTCTGCTACCTGGAGACCTCAGTTTTGACCTCTTGTCTCTAGGTAAGTTCCACTATATTTCACTCATACATACTTCGCTCAATACAGTCTTGTCTCTAGCTCTAACCATTGAGCCTTGCTCTGCTCTCACTGCACAAGTGCTCATCAATGCCCTTGCTCATCTTTGTAAGCCTCCTTGATCTTACTTGATGGCCAGTTGTAACAGTTAGTACCAGATTGAGATATTTTAGGAGTTTTGTCAAGTGTAAACTAGGTTATAACATCTCAGATCTAGTATTACTACTATATACTAATCTAATATAAGCAGAAAATAAGTAGCTGATAGTAACAGTTAATACCTAGACTAGTACAGAGCTTACTTTTCTATTTATATAGAGTACAAATTAAGTCTACTAGCTATAACTATGCATTTTCAGACTATACAAATCAAATTTTGTACTACAAATACTAGTTTACAGTAGTAATAAACCAGACTTTAGCTAGTATACAGGTTTTGCAATATGGGTATGGGTTTTCTAGATATAAGTATGGATTTTACATGGGTAGCCTAGTAGCCAACCCATACCCATACCCATGTAGGTATGGGTATGTATACTCACATGGGTTACCCATATCCAAGCTATTTGCTAAAAATTTTATAGTGAGGAACAGGTGGGCAGTATCTTCATCTATAGACAAAAGTGTAAAACTCGAGAAAGAATAAAGGTTGTGACACTAAATATGAAAGGCTACAGTCCTGTATTGAGAAAAGATATGAGCAAAAAATAGATGCTTATTAACCAGCTAATATAGGACAAAAAGATGGCAATCCTGGCCCTATAAGAGACCCACCTTACTGCCAAGTAAGTTAAGACTTTAAACCAAGTCTTTGCCATGATACTACTAGTTATTGGATCACCTAATCCAATAAAATAAACTGGAGCATGAGGTATAGCTTTTGTCATTAACAAGAGGCTTGTGGGGAAGGTAGAAGTTGGGTACTGCAAAATTGTCCTAGAAAGAGCTCTCGCTCTTAACTTCTACTGGAAAAATGACATACTACTCACACTAATGAATGTCTATGTGCCAAACACTATAATAGAAAACTAGAAATTCTGGAAAGAACTATAGAAACACTGGACCTGACACACAAATGATAAACCTGACATACTACTAGGTAACTTTAACATAGTCAAATCCTTTCTAGATAGACTCCCAATGAGAATAGATGACTAACAGACAGTGAATGCACTCTAAGACCTCTACCTTCACACTAATCTAGTAGATGGATGGAGAAATAAAAACTAGGATGAACGCAAATACTCCTATATACAGAATTACACTAGTAGCCAGTTACAACTGAACAGAATATATATTAAAAAATAGAGCAAAGTAGTGTTGCAGGGTCCAGTCCAGTTTAGTCTTTTCCCAAAAATTTTTAGGACTGGGACTGGGACCAGGGGACAGGACTGGACTGAATGAAGAGGACTGGGACCAGGACTGCAGTCCTTGAAGGACTGCCTAGGACTGCAGTCCAGTCTCCAGTCCGGACTGGTCCTGTATATATATATATGTACAGAAATGCAGACAAATTTCGAGAATCAGCAGTGCATAGGAAGCCTGTACTACTGTACAGGAGAGCTAGATTACATATCAAACTTCTCATTCTCAGTATCATCTGGAAGGAGAGCCTTGGCATTTTCCATGTACATGAATGCATCAAAATTGAGCTCTTTGATCGCCTTCTCATTCACTTAGGCCAAGTCCACCATTCGGGGCTTCCAATGGTACTTCAGGCACTCAATCTGCTCGAAGATCTCGGGATCGAGCAGAGAGCGCCTGTCTGTACCGACTTCCTTCGCACACAAGAAAAGCGATTCTGAGCCAATGAAGGCACTGGGAATCAGGAGGATATTAAGTACCATGCGAGCAATAGTCGGATACATTTTCAAATGGTTCTATTGAGAAGGTCAGTCTCACAGCCTCATTTCTATAGCAAGACTGCATGCTATGCACCTGCCAGTAGAGCACCATGTTGGTAAGCTTGATGACATCTTCGGCAGGGTCGTCAAGGTACCACTACAGTTCTGACTTCTATCCATCTTGACTTGCCATAGCCTTGTGGTGCTCCTTACATGCACAGTCGTAGTCATCTTCCAGGGCAGCAGTCGAGGCAGGCAGCTCGGATGCATTGTTGGTAGCAGTGTTGGTGGCAGCACCCAGCTACATAGTTGCCGTGAGATGGAGCAGCCAATATTTTGCCATCTATTATTGCAAGAATGTTAGCAAGTGATCAAGACTGGAAAGTGAATTGCTTATGGCTTTCTTGATGACCTTACAGGCATACTTCTGCCAGTTCTGAGGGTTCAGCTCACTGGTGAGAAGGTCCTCTTTATACTTGGCCTCACCTCCCCACTGCTCCTTGATATACTCCAGCTTGTAGTATGGGTAGATGACTATTGGCAAATTGCAACAGTTAGTGCATGAAGAGTACGCGGCCACACAGACTCACACAAGGCAAGGATGTATACATCCAAATTATCAAGCTTCTTGTAGTACTTTGTGAGCTTGGCGAGACTGCGCTCGAGCGCCGGGTAGAAAAGCCGGTACTTCAGGTCACCAAGCTTCTGCTCCCACTTGGAGGAGAGGCTCTCAATTGTCGGAATGACCTGGTGCAAGGTCAGGGCATGTGTGCTGGAGCAGATTTGATGGTACACATCAGCATCCTGTAGAGGAACTGGTTACTGTGGTCCATGTACATCCAGAATAGCATAAGTACATACCTCGAGGATCTTGACGCACAGGTGGACACGCTTCCAGTCATGATCAATAAGCTTGAATGCTAACCAGGGGATACATTTTGTTGGTTGCCCAGTGCAGCGGATGGTTGTGATTGGTCCAAATCAGAAATCAGTGACGGTGATGAATTCGTTGATTGGCTATTGTGAGCATGCCAAGTACGTTAGCTAATCATTCAATGCTGCAGACAGCCTGAGTGGGGAAGCATGGGTGCACTGTTTGCATGTAGTCCAAATGCTTGAGCATCTTGAGGGCACTGCCCCATCATGTGTTGTTGTGAAGGGGAATAATGAGGGGCTTGGTAAGCCCCGGAACGTTTGCCTCTAGCTGCAGTTGCTAGAACAGCTGTTTGTGCTGGCCAGAGGCCTGAATCTGGAGATCGTAATCAGCGCTGTAATTTTCAGGCACCGGTGCATGCTGCAGCAGCACACAGTATTTGCCAAGCACCTTGGCAGGGAAGTGACATGCTCATCTGTGGCATTTGCTTCCGTAATTGCCACAGACAAGCTCTCCGCACAGATCATAATCACAAAGATCTGACTCACCCTCACCGCCAGGGTACAGATAACCATGATAATGTTGAGACTGCTGTTCAGAAGGCTTGCAGGGTCCTGTGGGTTGTAATCCCAAATGGCTTGCTTTGTCTCCACCACAGCCATCTGCGTGATCTCTGACATGAAATCCTCGATATCCAGCTGGACAATGTGGCTGAAACACCTAGAATGTCACGCATATAAGTATAAGGGTCAAATACGCTGTACAGTCAGCGAAAACATACCCTAGCTTGTACTCCCTTGCATTCCAGTCCCCAACCACACTACGTCTGGTGAGTCGGGCCTCCGTTTCAGCAGCTGTGGTCATATTGTTTGTTGCATTGTTGCTCGTAATGTAGCCGAGCTAAACGTGAGAGATGGGCATTAGCACGACGTTATGATAATGCTAGCCCACCAATAGTAGTACTTAATACCTTGCTGTAGGTCTTCAAAGTCACTCCCACACAGTCTAAGCACCCAACAAACAGGCGGCCAAGGTTGCTGCCATCGTGTTTCCTGAAAATCTTGCGGAAGGTGCCAACATCATCCTGAAACCTCCACATCCCATTCTCCCCAATCTTGATAAATTGAAGCATTATTCCCATGAAGGGATCTGACGTATGAGGTGCCATCCATGTATCCCACATGGTCATGATCTTGCCAGGGGCCTTCACGATGTCAGACTTCAGCTCTGTCATGTACTCAATAAAACAGTTAGTAATTTTGGTCCGGACCATTTTGCAGCTCAGCAGTTCGGACCTTGTAGTCTTTGGCCACATTGTTACCAGACAGTTCCGGAATGAAACATCATCAGTGAGTGTGAGTGCCTGTGGGAGGAGGACAAGGTGAATGGTGTGACAAATCTCACAGTGAGTGATGTACTTGGTCACCACACATGATGTGCTCGGTCACAGCCATGAGAATGGCTTCTCAGGAGAATGCGGTCGGGCCCCAAACCTTCTCTATGACACTATCCAGCATCATTTGCACCCTGCTCTTCCCCTTTTCCACATCTTGCTCTGCCTTTCTCACCGCGAGTATCGCCTTCAGCATGCAAAACCAATTCTCCTCAATTCCTTGCTCTTGGCACCTCTTCATGTACTCCTTGTAGTGGCACAATCAGATGTGCTGGCGACATGTCGAGTTGTTGCCCCTGTACCATCCTGCCACTGAACTCTTTACTTTCTTGACCTGCTCGTTATTACTACAGCAATTATGGTAAGTCTTACAGCTTCTCAGGCTCTCGTCTGAATGTGATGCATCCAAACTAATGCCAATGTACCTGCAGATCATGCACCACCTCCCCCTCTCCATTTGCTTCTTTCCCTCATGGCGTACCTTCTTCTTGATGTGGTTAGTAAAGATAGTTCGGAGGTCTCGAGCCTGGTCAATTTTCATCTCGGTGGCACTGGGAAGGCTTATCTCATCATTATCACCGCTGGCTGAGGATATCTAAAGATATGGTATGTTACTGTTTAAACTTCACCAGCTCATACGTTCTAACCACAAGACGTACCTTGATAGCCTTATCAACACCATCCTTGCCTGTCTCATTCTCTGCTCTCCCAACCTCTGGCTTATGCTTATCATCGGCCATCATACCCTCATCATCGCTTCCATTGTCAGCCTCTTGTGCACACTTACTAGCTCAGGTTCTCCCTCTGTGAGTCTTCGCTGCTTCTTTTTTCCCATCGGCCTTCTCCTTCCCCATCATCTTCTTCCTGCCAGTGCCCTTCGCTGTGGTAGCCTTAACCTTTGTCTTCTTCTTCTTGACTATGAGGACCTCCTCATCACTATCACTCTTGCTGGAGTCCGAGCTTTTCGGTGTGTGCTTCCGCTTGCTTGTCCATCTGTTGCTTGCCATCATGTACTTGCTCTCTGTTCATGTTCTCAGTAGGGTGTATGTGTAGCGCTCATCTGGCACCTGTTTACATTAGTCTACTGTACTGCTGTGCCTGTGCTCACGTGTGTTTGACAATGCAACTGTACAGTTCTTCTTGAAAAAGAACAAGTGTGATTGAGATAAGATTAAACAAGTAAGATAATCTACATTGCCTTGCAGTACAAAGGACTGAGGAGGACCAGTCCTTTCTCGGTCCTCCTACATGTCAAAGGACTGGTCCAGACTAGTCCTGTCCAGTCCTTGTATAGGTGCACATTACAATGGGACTGGGACTGGGACTGGGGACTGGACTGATATCAGTCCAGTCCTGGGGGTGGTCCTACCCTATGCTGGTCCAGTCCTTTGGGCAGTCCTGGACCAGTCTTAGGACTGGACCCTGCAACACTAATAGCATGTCAATCTGTCAAAGTTACATACTTTGCTTGCAGGGACACTTGAATAGCCACTAAGGATCCTAAAAGGTTGAGAAGTTTTCAGTATAGGTTGCCATACTTCACCAATAGTGCTTCTACCCAACATATTATAAAAAAGAAGGGTAGTATCCTGATACACATGCTAATGATAATCAATGAAAAGTTGAGCTGGACAAGAAGAATATATATAGCCTACTATAAGATCTGCTGGATCAGAGCCAGGAAGGATTTGGGCAATGGAGCTAGTCAGCACAGTATTTGCATACTTGGCCTTTGAGGTCCACTGTGATAGATCTACTCTAATGTTCTGATAATGGTGAGACAATATTCTAGGCTCTAGTTCAGCAATAAAATTGTAGTTCTCTGTCAGATGTTGAAACAAGCACCTTAGCTCCATCAAGCTTGCCCCATCTGATGACAACCTCATTTATTGGACGGCCACCATGACCATCCCAGGTCTACAGGGTAGCATCTATAAAGGTGGTCTCTTTTACATCTAGATTGTACTTGCACATAATTACCTATCAGTCGTCCATTGTTTTTTGCTCTCTTATACTGTCCTTACTCCATTCTTACCCTCTTCAGCTTTTCTGCCATGAGAATGACCTTCTGTACCTGGTGCATGATTTTTTCTGCACTACTGTCCCATGTTCTCAGTCTGATGCTATTTATAAAATCTACCACATGAATATTAATAAATGCAGAAGCATTTGTATTGACATTCTCAAGCATAGCTGGTCTCCTGTCCTCTCTCTTTTTAAAGTCATTCTATTATTGTCTTTCTTGCTTACTGATCCAAATCAAAGCATGTCCATCTTCCCTCATTGCTATACCTGGTCTCTAACCAACTATTCTCGCACTGTTTAGAGGACCCATTAGGTATAAACCCCAATCTAGGCCAGCTTCCGAAACCCACTTGGAGAGAGTAGACCATGTATGGTACAGATGATTGATGAGTAATAAAGGTAATACAATAGTTGCATAAGCTGGATATAATATGATAATAATAAGCCGACTAATAACTGCTGTTACTAGCACTAATACTAGCCTCATTCGAAAAACTGTCAAGATGTCCATACATTTATTAATAGGCAACATAAACATTGACATAAAAACTCTCCCGGTGATACACTTTATGTGATGACTTAAAATTAAAACAAGATGTTGAACACTCCACCAGGATTGAATGTCACCGCAACCAAGCCACTTAGCCACGACAGCCAGACTTACGATGCTCTGCACCTATGGTCCCAGCGTCTATCAAATGAAGTTGATTACTTACTTGAACTTACTTAACTACAATTAAACCCCAGGACTTGTTCGTGGCAGTGGCCCTAACCCTGGTCTAGGGTCAAATCAGTAAGTAACTTTTGTAGTAAATTCACATAATTGTATACCCAGCTTAATCGGAGTATGAATATTATTCGCACGGTCGTCTTAGAGGGTGACAAGCGCTTGGCGATTTGTAGCCTATAAGAAAGATTTATTCGTACCTCATCAATCGTAAAGCTCACTGAACTACTTGTTTAGTTCCGTCTATTGCCACGGAATATGTCCGCAACCGCGTCCAGCATGATCGCGAAGCCAGGCGCTGGACAGAGCTTTATGCCCGTCCGCAATCCGGTAAGGACAAAGGCAAAGCAAAAGCATCTCACAGTCCGCCACCAACTGCTAGTGCCACACGATCATCCCCAGCATCTAGGACAGCCACTCCCTCAGCCACAGAGACGATCACCATGGACGACTCAGACGACGACACACCAATACAGTCTCGTGCAGGAGCTCCAGCGACAACAGGCGGTCCAGCGGCGGCCGCTTCAAAGAGGAAAAGAGGGCCGATCCCGAATACTGGAGAGGTAGATATTGACTTGTTAGAGGAGGATGGGATAGAGAAGCGGGCAAGGAAACGTCGAGGTGGTGCGGGTTCTTCGACACTTGATAGTGGGCCTCGGACAGACCCCGGCGAAGTCATCGTTATCGAAGACTGAATCCGGCCGGACTAGCGTAGAGAGAAAATCGGTTGGACGGCGGACCTACTCACAGTGTACACAAATAACTAAGTACTGGCAGGAGGTGACCATTGTGGTCTCTCTGAATACAGGTATATTGTCCACGGATGAGTATTCTGATTCTAGTTCTACATGATCAGCAAGTACAAATCGAAGACCGTGATCCCTTCGGGAAACCCCACGTCAAGGAGCTAGTGCCAGAGCATGAACACTCCTCCAGTAGTCCACTCACTTTGTGACATCATGC
>BACB01002008.1:0-32700 GCA_000338015.2 Ganoderma multipileum BCRC 37180
TCATGCGCACCAAGCCGGTGTAAACTCGAATCGCGGAGAGGCGCGCAACGGCGACAGCTATCCTCAATTAAATATCCAGCAACACCATGAACCCGTTGCTCTCCAGAACTGGGTTAGCTCTTGCACAGTATCCAGCACACTAACTGACTGGAATATCGGCAATAACCTGAGGGCCGGGGCAACGTACTCGGAGGTTTGGGGATCGGGGTTATCGAGCGTCCCGGTGAGCCTGGAGAGCCAGTCGGGGTAGGTGACGATTGGGATACGAAGAACTCGGGAAAGGAGCCCATGATGTCCTGCCATGGAATTGGTCGGGGGTGCCGGAGATGGAAGATGGAGAATCTAGAGGTGGGGTCCATCTCCGAGATGTTGAGTATGACACCGGCGGCTGTCTCCACTAGAATCCAGGAGACAATCTACAGCAGTAGTGTCAGGTCCCGCCAGGCGCGGATCAACGTAGCAGACTTAAACCTTGTCCTTGGGGTAGGCAACCCAGCGCAGTGCTTGCACTGATCATCGAACGAAGCCATTCAGACACCTAAGTCAAACACACCATCTTTCAACCTGTTTTGTCTTCCATGATTGTTGTCTAGGAATGAACGTCTAACCCATTAACCGCGGTAGATACATCCTCACTAGGCGAAAGCAGCGACATGATTGTAGAATAACTTTCATGGCTCGTCGACTGGTCATGTGGAGTAACATAAGTTTATTAGCACTGTGACGCCGACACCAGGCCGCGCCCGCCCGTTTTCATCCACCCATTGGCTCGACGAAACTTCTACAGGGTATATAGATGGGTCGTAGCTCAGTCAACAGGGCTGAGAATGGGATTGTTAGCGTGCGAACGAAGGCAAGCACAGATGGGAGCAACGCACAGGATCTCGCGGTGCGGGTGGACGTGGATCGAGTTGTGGCTGGGCACACCGAGGATACGGTGGAACGCGTTTAGGTTCTTGTGCAGCGTGATCTGGAACACCGACGCGCCGCCTTGGCTATAGAAGGAATGAGTCGAACGTTCTTTTGGGGTGCAAAGGACGAGCAATATACGTACCGAGAGGTGATGGTCGAGTACGCGAGGAAGAAGACCCAGATGCGGTACCAGCGCTCGCCGTAGACGTCGATGACCTTCTCCTTGTTGCTGACCCAGTTCTTGTACCAGCGCCAGATCGTCGCGGAGTAGTGGACGCCCAGGACGTCGATGTTCTTGACCTCGAAACCCGCCGCCTCGACCTGGTTGATGACCCACCCGAGGGAGCACGATGCGTCGGCTCCAGGGAAGACGTACTTGTTCATGAAGAGGCCCCAGATGAGGTCCTCGTACTGCCACGCGGGGCGGAGGCCGGCGACCTGGAGGACGAAAATGCCGTCGTCGTCGAGGAGGTCGTACATCTGGCGCAGGAAGGCGCCGTAGCGGCGGATACCGACGTGCTCTGCCATTTCGAGCGACACAATCTTGGTGTACGCGGCGCGGCCACCGGGGATGTCGCGGTAGTCGAGGCAGAGGATGCGTGCACGCGAGGCGTCGCCACCGTTGGCCGCGATGCGGTTGTTACCGAACTTGGTCTGGTTCTTGCCGAGGGTGATACCGGTCACCTCGCACCCGTAGTTCTTGTGCGCAAATGCGGCGAGAGTGCCCCAACCACACCCGACATCGAGGAGGCGGTCGGTAGGCTTGAGGTCAAGCTGGTGATCGGAGAATGGGATCGGAATAAAGTTCGTGTCAGTGAGCGCCCACACGTGGAAATTGAGTACGTGGACGGAAACGTGGGGCGGAAGAGGATGAAATGGGATGAGAGAAGGTGGGCATGAACGGACCTTCTCACAGACTGCGGTGAGCTTGTTGTCCTGGAGCTGCTCAAGAGACTCTTCGACAGTAAGGTCACGGACAATACCCGAGGTGTAGATCATGCGGGGACCGAGAAACCTGAGTGGAAGGGGTCAGCTTGATGTGTGCATGGAGGGAAGGAGGGACGAACCATTCGTAGAAATCGTCTCCGCCTGGAAAGGAGGGTCAGAGACGCGAAAAGACGCGTGAAAACGCGTGACGTACGGTCGTAGTGGTCGCGGACCTGCTCCTCATCCTGGGACTTGGAGTGCATGATGACCTCGGGAAGCATCTGGGTAAGGACGTATTTGAAGAGTTCGGGAGTGAAGACCATCTTGGCCCAGTCGTGGCGAGACTCGAGGATGTCAAGCACGTCGCCTAGCGACGAAGGACGGGGGAGGTAAGTATAAGCGATTGAGGGGAGAAGGAAGGGAGGAGGAAGGACGTACCGTTGAAGTCGACCTTGTCGTCAAAGAAAGCGTCGTGGAAGACCTGCATGGGTATCTTCTCCTTGCCAAAGTACTTGGCCTTGAGCTCGGGGTCCTTGATAGTGATGTACTCTTCGATGTTACGACCGGGGAGTTGAACCTTTTGGTTCTTGCGGGGACCGTAGGTGCTCATGAGAGTCCAGTAGCCTGCTGTGATGGGGATGCCGAGGAGAATGACAAGGAAGAGGTATGTCTTGATACCGCCATAGCAAAAGACGGGGAGGGTACGCTTGAGAAGCCATGGGACGCCGAGGACGAGTGCAGCGAGATGAGCGTTGGAGAAGTAGCCATTACCCTCAGCGAGACCGATGAGGGGGGCATTCTTGATGGCAGGAGTGTCAGTAACTGAGACGGAGTAGGAAGACATGGTGGGTGCGAGGACACGGCCGTCTGGGGGGATGAGACGGGGGATGTGTCGTGGCACGGGCGCAGGTCTCAAGTTCGAGTCCAATACGCGAACCCTTGAAAAGTACACGTCCCAGCGCCTAATCCACCGCTCGCGCTGTTTGCCGCTGTTTGCTCCTTGCCACGACGCCCGCACACGTGACTTCCACGTCCTCTGCGCGCAGGCAAGCTCGGAGTCGGAGTCGGTGTCTTGCCACCCAGACTCGGATTGCTCTGCCAACGCTACTAGTACCCGGCACACGCCCGTCTGTCCTTCATCTCCACGTCTCGCTCCGAATCGGCCAGGAATGTCTTACTACACCAACAACAGCAGCCCCCCACCGCTCCAGCACCCCGTCCCTACTCACCCCGCCTACATCCCAGAGCCTCCTTCCACTCCCATGTCTCCACAGGGCTACCAGCGCTACACCAGCTCTCCCTCCGCTCAAAACTATGCTCATCCCATTCCCGACCCCTCTCATCCAGCTCATCTGTCTGCCTCTTACGTCCCCGCCAACCAATACCAGCCCCAACCCCAGCAACCTCACCTCCAAGGACAGATCCACCCCGCCCCGCAAGTAGACTTCTCCGCCTGGGGTCTCGACAATGCCACTGCAGCCTTTGGCATGCAGCTCGGCCAGAGTGCAGTGGCTGCTGGCCAGGAGTATGTTCAGAAGAACGTAAGCCTTCCCTGCTACCCTTCCCGCTAGCGCCGTTCGCTTATGATCCCATAGCTTGGTGGCTTCATCCCCGCGTCCATGCTCAAGCACCATTTTAATGTCTCTAACTCTTATGTGCTCTCAAAGCTTCGTCTCCTTCTCTTTCCCTGGAGACATAAGCCCTGGTCCCGTGGTGTCCGCCGCCTCGAGAACGGACAGTCTGAGTGGTCGCCTCCCCGAGAGGACATCAATTCCCCAGACCTCTATATCCCTCGTCAGTACCATCCCACCCTTTCATCACTAACTCATTCCCTAATACTTGGTCTACAGTCATGGCTCTTGTCACCTACATCCTCCTTGTCGCCTTGCATTCCGGCTTAAATGAGCGCTTCGACCCCGAGATTCTCGGTATTACCGCTTCAAAAGCACTCGCGGTCGTCCTTCTCGACCTCGTCTTCGTTAAGGGCGGTTGTTATCTTCTAAATATCCCTGTGAGTACCGACGTACTCGATAGTCTGATGCATACATTCATCCCGTTTCAGGGCGGTCTCTCCAGCCAAGTCCTGGACCTCCTCGCATATGGCGGCTACAAATTCGTTGGGTACGTAGTATCTCCCATCGAACGCGAATTTGGATTAATCGGCCTTTTATGCTAGTGTCATCATCACGCTTATAGCTGGCCTGCTCGGCTTCGGGCGTACCCTCTACCTCCTCGTCTTCGTCTATACCTTCTTCTCAACCGCCTTCTTCCTGGTACGCCTTCCCTGCCAATCCTTTCTCAGATTTTGGGGGCAACTGCAATACTGACAATCCTGTACCGTCACATCTAGCTTCGCTCTCTGCGCTCCATGGTGCTCCCAGACGCGTCTGCAACAGCGGCCGCGGTCAACCCGTCCCAGCGTTCGAGGCGGATCACTTTCCTCTTTCTAGTCGCCGTCAGCCAGATCCTTTATATGGGCATCCTGATACGGGTTTGACGCGTAGGGACCCTGATATGGATACCATATGAGCGTGTATGTCGAGCGGACTTGGGCTAGAAATGGATGCCACGCATTCTCAAAACTGTACTCTTGTGGGGACGGATTGGTTGGAACGCAAGTTGAACGATCATCTTTGCGGTCGCTGGAAGGTCAGCTCGTACAGAGGCAATAGTGGTCGTAAGGTGTGTCCAAAATATTACTACAATATGTAGCGCAGTCAAGCTCAAGAATTCAGTACAGAGTCGTCGGGATCAGCGGAAGTAACTCGACTCGGACGCATGTAGGTAAGCGATACAGCTTTGTTGAAAACGAAAGGCTGTTGAACTGTTCGACCTCGAACGACTTTCATTGTCACTGTCCCTAGGTATTGTGCGGGTTATCATCGAGGCTCGAACTCGAACCCGCTTCCGAGTTTGGACACGTGTCGACCGTCATGATGTCTTCCTCATCCTCCCCTCTGTCCCGACGTCGAACTTGATTGCTTTGGCCGTAGAACGCGACGAGCTCGTGCACGTCCGAGATGTCACTGTTAGTATGGATCGTCAGCTAAGATCAAGGATGGACAAACGCAGCACCGGACTCCGACGCACAAGGGCTCAGCAGACGCTTCGACGTTGGCGTTCCACGCAGCCATACCGGCGGTACCCTCCCAGTGACCCGTGCCCTCGCAGAGGCATAGCATCTCGGAGAGAGGCATGGGATGGACGCCCATCCTTCGTCGGGCTTGGAGGTTTCCGTCCTCGAGCCACCATCTGAGGTCGTCGCTGCAGAGGAAACAAGGATCCTGGTAAGTACACATCGGGCACGTCCAAGCTCGATCACCCATGGTTGCAAAGTTGAGCGTCGCCAACGTGACTGGCGACCAAGGAAACTTCATGACAGCGAGAGGTCGTATCCATGGAGCGTCGTTGCTGACTAGAGCGCCGAAGGATGTGCGAGCCCGGAATACGGTGAGAGGAGATCCGTAGTATGTGGTCATGGGCGATTACGAGGAGAGGAGAGGCGACGTTACAGGTGTGATTGGGAAGTCGTTCGAACCTCGCAGAGCCTCGAGGTCTTCTGCTGCTCCATATATATGACCCCAAACAACGACTGCGCAGCTGTAATAAGGGCCTTGCAACCTATGGTCGCCATGAGCTGTATGCATCAAAGACGATTGAGGAGTGGGTCAAAGAGCGCGGACATGCATCCAATCCCAACTTCACTCCCCGGGGATCGTCGTACTGTACTGACATTAGTCAAGCCTAAAGCACGCATGATGTAACATCAGTGCATGGTCATACGCTGAGTGACGGTTAATAAATATAGGTGCACTATTTGCTGCCGGGTATGTGGAGACAAGGCTGGGCGTCGCGCGCCAAATATAGCTTGTTAATCGAGCGCAAGGCTTCTTTGCGGACTTATTTGTGCCATAGGTGTCTGCACAAATATCAAGTGGGGGGATACCACGGGAAAGATACACCTCGCATAAGTAATTGAGAGCGGCGGGGTGCGATAACAAATAACAGCAACAATTACATCTAGTGATACAACAGGTCTACCATGTGTCCGGTCTAGGGGTGGTTCAGAAACCGGCGATGATTTAAGTGAAGGGAGCACGTACCCAAAATGCTCCCCATCCGACACTATCCGTAATGGAGTTGCGTGCCAATCCGCAGTGTTCTTAAAAACGGTGTTGCCCCACCACTGCTGGGTCGTATTACGGCCGATCTCCCCATTCATCGGATACTGAAGGCTGCAGGAAAAGACACGTTAAGCTCCTTCGACAACGTAACTCGTGTACCCGACACTCACGTGAAGTATACCAGGAGGGTCGAGATCGCGGTCCCCGCATCCAGCGCTGCAGAAAGTACATCTATGTTCGTGTCAGTACACGGCGTTCATGGAGCAACAAACAGACGCACAGTTATACTTGGCCCAAAACGGAAAATATCGTCTGCGAATGACATACTGCGACAGGAAGCCAATCATGGCCCAGGGTACATAATTAACAGCGCTTGCGGGAGGTATCAGGCCGATACCAGTAAACATAAGGCTTTTTCACAGATTAGTCAGTAGGACAGAGGAAACAGACTGGGCGACCTACGGAAAGCTACACGGAAAGTCAGCGCGAGACCACACAGACGGACGATAGGTACTAACTTGACATAATTCAACCACGAATTAGGATATCTCTTCGTTAACAACCAGACAATCAAAGGGCATGCAGCCCCGATAATGAAGAAAAATAGCAATGCTAGATAGACGTCGGCTCAGTGTCCAATGCGGGGAGGCGCATGGAGATGACATACGACTAGGTTGAGTGTCAGTGTAGTGCTTCGCAGACGACGAAAACGTCAGGCTCACTAGTACATCTGATTCTTGGAGAACTGCAATGTGGGGCCGATAACACCGAACTGATAATCAGGTGTCAAAGGAGCGTTACGTCTCGATTATAATTTACTTACGACCACGGAGGCCGTAGCAAACACCTGTGAAAGTCATGTCAGGAACGGTCCAGCCCAAAATAGACTCCCTCTCTTACCTCTGTGTTAGGGCAAGTAAAGCCAGATATATCCTTCTGCTTCTGAGTGCAAATCATTCTATGCGAATCCTGAGGACAGTTCGGCTAACTCGGGATGAGTAAAGTACGTACGGGATATTGGAGAACATCCAGTTCTCGACCCCCAACTGCACAGTGCCTGCGATGACCGTAGCCACGATCTTGGGATGTCGCTCAGCGATGACTACATAGCATCGAATGATATCCAACCGACCTGACACCAGAACATGGGTCGTGGCGGGATTTTCATGTAATGTCCAAGTTTGAAGTCGGACGTGAAGATCATCGCTGCATGACAGCAGCCATTAGGCATGTCCGGACCTTATATACTGTTCGCAAACTACCTTGTGACATCGTAATATAGCCCCAGGTCTGTTAAATAGAAATGACTAAGTAACTGGTACGTCGGTTCTCATCGTTGTTCTTACTGTACCTTGAACATCATCATCGCCACCGGCCGACCGGGAAGCATGTAGCCGACTATGAGTTCTGTGATTACACTAAACAGGGTGTCAGAAAGATAAAATCTGGCTTAAGCTATACAACTTACTTCAGTCCTACCTGGCGATTAGTGATCGCCTGAATCATGCCTGATTACAGAGGCATCATGTTGAGCGAAGCATTCGAGCTCATTGCGTGGAACACATACCAACTGGAACCAAGTACACCTGACATGTCATCAGCTGCCATTCCATTGGGAAGACTAGAGGCTGATAACTCACAAGAGCGATTAGAAGGGCGACGATCAATGCCCAGATGGTCATTTGGGTCGGGAAGAGCTTGATGCTCAGGCACGAGAAACAGAAGGTAGCGGCGAGGATCCCAGCGTACCTTCGGGGTATGTCAGCATACAAGCAAACACTCACGAGACCATATCACGCGTACCACCAGGCTGGGACCGGAGGATATTGCGACATGAGACGCGCATGGATATCCGGCTGCTCTCCGAGTGAGCGATGTAGATGCAAACTGATGGGTTTGCGAAAGTATAGGACGGCGTGGACAATGGTGGCGGTGATGGACGCGAAGGCGAGGCCATACGATATCGCGAAAGTGGCGGAGAGGAAGAGGGGGCTGTACGACTTGTAGGCCTCAAGGTTGAACGTCGAATCCGGATTGAGGATACGGCTGAGGTTGTATGGTTGCCCTGTGCAAGCAATGGTGTTAGCACAACCACATGAGAGAATCAAGAGAGAGACGAGTGCTACCTGTGTTATCGAATGGTCCTAGAGCGGAAATACTACATGGGGTGAAATCTAGAGTTTACGAGAGGGAGGTTGAGAACTTACGGCATGTATTGGGAATACCAGATGTTTGTAAACTAGTAATATTCGCGATCGCGTGTAAGTGGACCGGAGCGACGCAAGGCAAGATGGACGCACATAAACAAGGGGAGCGAGGAACCCTAACAAAGGACAAGCGGGTTAGCCAACAAATGAGACCACCAGGGATAGGAGCTGACAATAAAACATCAGGAAGCCTGCGATGACGTTCGCTTCTGCCCACCCTGCAAAGATGTTCAAAACTGAAGGTGGTAAATGTAACCATAGCACATACAAGGCGTGGCGAGGGGACTGCCTATGAAGGCGATCTGATTCCAGTCGAAGGACAGAAGCGAGAAGCCCATGCCACTGTGATATCTAGATACCATAGGTTTAAGCGAAGAGGTCACTCAAAAAGATGTCGACCCTACCCAAATAGCGCATTGACTTTCTATAGCGGAGGACGTGAGACGGTTGGAACGGTACTCAGTCGATCGGGACGAACTTACCACGTTCTTTGGTGCCATCCAGCACACCTAGGAGCATGAGAGTTAAGACCAGAGGAGCAACAAGTATTCTTCAGGCGCTAGGGCGCTTACCCAGGTAAAAACGCTGTTACAGACCCGGTAAGGCTGATTATAGGGCGCTTGACCATCAATTGGACTCAGCACGGCGTACCTTAATGCCTGGAACAGATAACCCGGTACGATATCTAGTCCATCCGACATGTCCTGGTTAGTAAAGCGAAATTCGGGGCGGATGAAGGTCAAATAGCAGGACGGATACGCACACCATACAGCCGCAGAGGCGAAGGCGTATGCGAAGAAGCGTTCTCGGGTGAGGCCATCGTGACCGCCCATTCCTGCGTAGCTCTGAGAGTGGAGCGTGTTGAACAGGGCGCAGACGACCAAGGTGTTCGGCCAGACTGAGATAACGGTTAAATTTAGATCAGGCCGAAGAGTTACGGACGCGTAGCCTACTCATGGACGCTGGTGCGACAAGCTGTTGGCGCAGAGGTGAGCGGCGCGATGAGTAATAGAGATTGGAGACACGCGCCAAGGGAACAATGAAAGCCATACCAATCTACGTGCAAGACCTCCGACGGAGAAACCGATAAGCTAGGTTTCAGATAGTCTTGAGACTCATGCACATCAAAGATGTATGTAACAACCTACCTGGGTGGACATAACGAGCATCCATTGATCTAGGTTGTGTCAGTCAGGTTTCGGTCGTGGAGTGTCCGTCGAGGTGACTTACACGCAAAGTTGAAATTCTGCTTATACCAGACCCGCTGCACCGCGATTATCTCGGTCTGTGGCAGATCTCAGTTCTCAGTCGTGGTTGGCTATCACCGGCTATGCCTAATGATAAAGATAACATACCGCGTACGCCGCTTGCGCACCGACACCGGCCATAATGGTAATCAGCACCTGTGTGCCAAAGAGATACGGTGGTCGTCATCCTCGAGCTCTTCACGGTGACGCAACTGATGGAAGTTCCCTACGTGTTCTTTGATGGTGAATAAGCCTGGATTGAGGGAAACACCGAAGAGCTTGTAATGGGGCAACCAGCGTGCCCAGGCTCTTCCGAGAGGGAAGGTGATGAGCTGCGCGACGATCTGCGGGCGTAGTTAGCCTCGTTTCGTGGGGGCTGATGACGCGCATCATAGGGCAGGGTCGCAGCAGAGTCCATGGTGAAAGATACATTGGGGGAGCGAGGAGTGGGAGTGGAGGAACGTACACCGGTGACCATAAGGGACGGATATCGGAAGTAGTAGAACTCGTTGATACCGGGGAGGAGGATGGCCCAAAGGATTCCGAGGAGCCAGGCGCGGAGGGTGTTGACGGGCATGGCCTGGTCATCGTAGTTTGCGACGGCGGAACGGACCTCTGGATAGGGAGAGTCATCCTCTGGACAGAGGTCGGGGATAGGAATTGGAGTGAGCGGAGAGAGCGGGAGGTTGGTGAGAATGGGCGTACCGAGCCAAGTGATGTCATGGTCATAATTAGGATCGAAGAAGTCGGGAGGGTCGTCTGTAGCGCGGGAGGACAAGGATTCCGAGTCGTCGAATTGGCGGGACCCTGGGCGGTAAGTGAGCGGGAGTCGGAAAAGGGTATGGAGGACAGGGGTTGGAGGGGGACGGTTGAGATGGGTGAGGACTGACTTATGGACTTCTCGCGGTCGTAGGTTGAGAAGGAGGCTATCGAAGGGGCCGCGGGGCGGTTGTCCTCCTGCACCTCTGCGGACATCTCATGCCAATAGCTGGGCGCCTTGAGCGGAGGAGAGGGTTATGTTGCACGAGAAGAGGGATACGGGCGAGGAGAGAGGATGGAGACAGAGGGCAGAGAGGGAGGAGACGAGAGATGAGAAGGGGAAGGGCGCGTGGAGGAGATAGCCAGGGGAGAGAGAGAAGCAGAGGAGGGAAAACCGTGGGCCGTGGACGGGTGGTAGGGAGCCGGAAAGAAGGAACGCTGACGAGAAGGAAGACAGGTCAGCGCGATAGGCGGCAGCGACTCGCACTCCGAGCGCACAGTAAGCGGGAAGCGGTGAGATGGGGCGCGGGGAGCGCGGAGGACGTAGGGGATGGGGAGAAGGGAAACTGGGGACGCAGTCGGGGAGGAGGAAGGGTGATGGGACGAATACTTGCACTCGTCCTCCCGCACTTGCTGCTCGCCCAGCGGCGTGCGCATTCGCATCCGCGTCCGAGCACCTCGTTGTCCACGTGCGAGATAAGAGACAAGGACCGACCGGATGCTCTCCTCCCCAGCTGCAGGTCCGGCCTGCGTTGCTCCCGCTTTCTCGAAACGTAGATTGTTTCTCAAGCATCGCAACCTTGTCGGTACTCTATCGCCCCACCTCTTCTTCTAACCCTGCCCATTCTTCAAAGCTTCAACACGTCTTCACATCCATCCTTGTTGGCGACTTGGCACCACGGGGCGAATTGCCAGTTGCAGCGGTGCGCTCGGTGTCCCGGACTGCGAGAAATGTGGTCATCGTTGGCGTTAGATGGCAGTTGTGCCTTGCCGAGGCCGGACAGAATGTGAGAGAGAAAGGAGATGGCGTCAGTGGGCACAGGATTGCCGCACAGATCCAAGGCACACGACTCTTCTCCGGATTCACCTTCCTCCGCAGCATTCTGTTCTCCCCCGCACCTTCCACTCCACCATTCCCCCGAGTACACTCAACTCCACAAAAAATACATCATCATCTTCCCAACACGACCACAAGCTACTACGGCCGAGACAACGGTGCTCCTGTTTCGCACCATCCTCTGTCCGAGTACATGACGACGTCGACAGCCTCAGCTAACGTACAGAACATAGAAAATAAAGCAGAGAGAAAGATACCATGATTCTCAGATTCTGACATACGTCCATCCTTGGCTTCGCCTCATTCTAGTGCCAGTCGGCCAAAGTCTAACGTCGCCTCCTCAATCGACATCTTCCTCACCACTAGCGCCTCCACAATCAGTCGGGCCTCCCGGACCGTCCCCGTCGTGCCCGCCACAACGATGTCCGCTAGCTCCCGCATCTCAACAATCGGCGACGTCTCTGGCGACGCTTCGTCCCCGCTTCCGAGCTTCTCCATGCTCGCGTGTAGGCCGTCGACTCCATGGGCAAGCGTGCAGGCTTCCTCACCCACCTCCGCTATCAGTGCAGATGCTTTGTCGCCTACGTCCGCTTTCTCGGCGACTCCAGGCTGGCAGGCAGACATGATCTTGACCGTCTCCCGCGCCTCCCCTTGAGCAAGAGCGACCAGAGCAGTACGCTTCTCCTCCCGCTTCTTGTCGCGCGCGACCCGTCGCTGCAGCGCCCTCTCCTCCTTGCTCAGCTCGCCCTCCGCGTTGCCCTTTTGGTGCCATGGCTGAACTTTCTTCTCTTTGGTCTTGTTGTATCGCTTCGCGTGCCTGCCGGGGGTCGGGCCTAGGGCGACGGAGGCCCCCGGTCGCGCTCGGTGTCGGACAGGCCGAGGCTTGAAGACGGCAGCAATCTCCAGCCCAGCGAACGACGCGCGGCGAGGACCGAGGTCCACCTCGACGCCTGCGACGAGGTCTAGTTCGTCGTCCGCGATTACTCCCGAGGCGGGTGTATCGGTGTCAGGAGACTCGTCCTGGAACGCAGGTTCAGGCTCCATAGAGAAGAGCGCGAGGTCGTCATCAATGGGTGCTATGAACGGCGAAGACTGGGCTGTTGGCCGAGAGGGATTGGTGCGGAGGGGACGATGGGCAATAGTGGTAGCTGTGGTCAGAAAGGCAGCTACGCCGGGTCCACGACCAAGAGCGGGGAAGGAGGAAGAGACATCATCGATGTCCGTGTATTCGGCGTAGGAGAAGTCGGTGTCCGCCTCGGTGGTGGACGCCGAAGTGGAGCCATCCGCTCCGTCCGAGTAGAGAGGACCGGCGGCGAGAGGACGCTTGCGCATCTTGCGCGTCCACTCACCGGTATCGGGATTGGTGTAGCCGCTCTCCTTGTCGGCAAGGGCAGCGATAGTAGGAGGGACCTCAATTTCTTTGACGACGATGACGGAGGCGCCAATTTCGCCGGCCATCATCTCGAGGGTCTCCAGGGATTCCTCAAGGTCCGGGCGAGAGAGGCCGATGAGGGCGCCGGAATCCGCGACGCCGAGCTCATAGTAGGCCTGGCCACCACCCTCGAGTAGGCGCCATTTGAGCTGAGTGACAAGTCGGGCGAAGCGGGCATTGGAGATGTGAGTAAGCTTAAGCTTGTACTCGATATTGCCCTACGTTGCATCAGTGCCGGATAGGAAGGCGAAAAGCTGGAAAAGACTGACCTCCTCGACTTCGGGGACGAGCTTGGGGATACCGTTGTGGAGTGCGGCGTTGAATTGCGGGGAGACACCAGGAGTGGGAGGAGACGGAAGAAAAGGATCCCAAGGAGAAGGGACCCGGGGGCTTTCAGACTCGTGCTCACCAAACATGAGGTATTCTGGTTGGTTCGGAACGTATATCACTTTACGACTGTTTCTGAAAGGGACACCGGTGGACGAGTGAGGGGTGTTAGGCAGATATTCGGGTAATCATTGTGGGTGGTATGAGAGTCGGAGACAGGACAGGAGTTCAGGATTCCGAAAGAATATTGGGTGCGGCGGGGACGAGACTTAGAATATGAGCAGCTAGAGAGAGAACATGGTGGTGGTGGGTAGGGGAGGAATGTGTGCGACTGAACCAAGTCCGTCTGCCAAGTGTCAGTGACTCAGAGTCATCCTCAGCGCTTGGTGGTCGGATCGTGCGGTCCGAGATGGGCGCGTATTGAAATTGATGGAATTTGCGAGGGCATTGGTAGCCAAGCCCAAGTAAGGCCGCCTTCCTCGCTGACGTCGACCACCCGCTCCTCAAACTCATTTGTCCCTCCACCGTGCTCGCTAGCGTCAGGGCTCACAATGCCCATCAGGTTGCCAACATACTTAGTCAAGAGCCTTGTGTAGATCTCATCTCGCGCACCAAGTACCTTACCGCTGCCGCGCGCCCAGCCCATCGTCCAACCTGCCGTATGGGCCACCAGCACCATCCTTACCTGTTTGCCTCGAGCGGCACAGCACAGGATGCTGTCTCATCCTCCCAGGCACCTCAAAGTCTGATATGCCATCAAACCCGCATCTCGACTAGCTTGCTCAGCTGCGAATGTATTGTCCAGCTATATATCCACGGGCAAGCATGCCAGACCCGCCCCCCCATCCAAGGCCCAGCCGCCTCTCCCCAGTCTACTTTACCTTGAGACTCTTACCTCGCGACGTAGAATGTCTCAAACCACAAAGATTGCAGTGGTATGCTCGTCTATCCGTGATTTGGATCTTCTAATAACTTAAGTACCCGTTTGGCTGGATCCTTTAGGTCGGAATAGGCGCCCAGCTTCCAAGCGGCACCTTCTCAGACATAAACCTCGACTATCATTCCTTCTTTCAGTTCCTCCTTCAAAAGGGTGAGGCATACGAGCCAATACCCAAGGAACGATTTAACATCGACCAGTATGTTTTCACCTCATTTCCACGACCCATTCTGTGCTCATCGGCATCAATTTCAGCATCCGCGGCAATGCGACGGGCAAGGTCCTCGCAGACACCGGCGCATTTCTCAAGGACATCGACAAGTTCGACTTCCTCGAATTTGGCATCACCGCCAAGGATGCCCGCCTTATGCCTCTCGCTTGTCGCAAGCTCATCGAGGTCGCCTTCCTCGCTTTCCAGGATTCGGGCATCGACTATCGTGGTAAAAACGTCGGATGCTACATGTCTGGTGTTGCCCATGACTTTTTCGCCATATCTGGACATGTACGTACTCGTTCGTACCATCCCAATAAATACTGTTTGACGTGCTCCCTTTAGGACGATACGGAGTCCAAGGGATCTTTTGCGTCAGCGCCTGCTGTCATAGCGAATCGAGTCTCGTATCACCTTGACCTTCGCGGACCATCTATTCCCTTGGACACCGCTTGTAGTTCCTCGCTGCACACAACTCACTTGGCTGTGCAAGCCCTTCGGAACGGAGAGTGCGACGTTGCCGTTGCAGGGGGTTGTCAGATGAACGCTAGGTGAATACCATCGTTTGCGGGGGTGGAAGGACCTAACGTCTGACGGTTTCGCAAGGTTCACGGATTGGTTAGTTTACACCCAAGGCGGCATTCTGTCTCCAGATGGGAAGTGTAAGCCTTTTGACGCCTCTGCGAACGGGTGAGTATAATCAAGTGCATGAAGTCTGTTTCGGCTTACTGATTCTGTTATCGAAGGTTTGGGAGGGGAGAAGGCACAGTTGCCATTATTTTGAAACCTCTCGAAGCTGCGATCAGGGACCACGATCACATATACGGCACTGTATGTGGAAACCCTCTCCGTAGCGTACCCTGTTGACCTTTTTAATGTAGATTCTCGGGACCGGGGTCAACTCTTGCGGATCCATTGCTCCCGCCAGCGCTCCCGTTGCGTCTGCCCAAAGGGATGCGATGAAGCGCGCGTTTAGTCAAACCTCCCGTCACCCTGGAGAGGTAGACTTCCTTGAGCTGCACGCTACTGGTACGTTCTCTGTCGGCGCGATAGCATCACATAAACAGGCTGGATCGATTCACGACTCAACCAGGCACCGCAACTGGTGATCCCACCGAGGCAAACTGGGTTGGCCAAGAATTCAAGCGCGACGATGATCTGGTCATTGGAAGTGTGAAGGGAAATATTGGGTCAGTCCTTTTATATATCTTGAATACCTGGGTCCTGACACGACAAGCAGTCACCTCGAGATCACCTCCTTCCTGGCGTCGCTCTGCAAAGTGTGCGGCATTTTCGAAACGGGCCTCGTCCCTCCCAACGTCAACTTCCTGAAGCCCAATCCGTCCATCCACTGGGCGGAGCATCGCTTCCGCGTCCCCGTCGAGCCTGAGCCCCTAACACACCGCTCGCCCGGTCACCCTCCGCTAGTGGCTATGACAAGCTCAGGTATTGGTGGCGCGAACGGTCACTGTGTCATCGAAGGCCCTCCATTGGCCCTTCCTCTGTTCTCGCCGTTCTGGGTAGAGAAGGTCGAAGTTCCTGCGCTTATGATCGCTGGTGCTCTGTCTCCGAGGTCGGTGACGGCTGTCGGAGAAAGCCTTACGGATATCCTGGAGAGTGGTGATGCGGCCGCGCTTGCGAGGATCTATGGTCGTCGCTCCCGCTCGATGACCTGGCGCTCGTTCGCCATCGCTAACCACGGCAAGGTTTCCAAGTTTAGTGAGGCCGCGATTGTACCCAAGAGTAGGCCTCCAGTCGTCTTCGTTTTCTCCGGGCAAGGCACTCAATACTGGCAGAGTGGGTATCTTGTACTTGTATAGCTTTTCTTGTGGCTGACGTCAATTAAGTGGGTCGCGACCTGTTTAGGACATGCGCTCCCTTCCGTGAAAGCATCTTAGAAATGGACTCGGTCTACGCAACAATCGTTGGCTCGTCGCTGATACATACTACGGGCCTTTTCATCGAGTCTCCTGAGAACGCGTCCGACCCCCTCCGTGATCCATGGCCAATCGACATCGTCTTACCCGGGATAACTATGTTACAGCTAGCCTTGGTCGACGCTCTGGCTGCTGCGGGTGTAACGCCCGATGTTGTCGTCGGCCACTCGGCTGGTGAGACTGCTGTACTCGCCGCCTCCGGATCTGCGTCGAAGGCCATGGCGCTCGAGACGGCTATTGCACGGGGTCGCGCCATGTCGCTCGTAGAGGAAGCGAGGGGTACGATGGCGGCCGTTTCCTGTTCTCCCGAGGAGGCCCGCCGCATCATTGCGGAGGTACACGCTGAACTAGGAGATGGCGTTCTCGAGATCGGATGCTACAACACGCCCTCTGCGGTCACCTTATCTGGCTCCGAAGCTTACGTCGAGCTTGCTGTCAAGAAGGCGGGGGCGGCCGGCGTCTTTGCTCGAAAGCTTCGCACTCGTGTCCCTGTCCACTCAGCTATGATGGAGCTCTGTCGTGCTACCTTCCAGCGGCTCGTCGAGGACGTCTTCGCCCACCATCCGATTTGCCCCCCTTCCGTGGAGACATACTCTACGAAGACCGGTCGGCACTTCGAGGACACATTCGACGCACAGTACTTCTGGGACGGCACGATCGGGCCCGTTCGTTTTACTCAGGCGATCGAGGCGCTGGCTGCGAAGCACAAGCATGCCACATTCGTTGAAATCGGTCCCCACCCTGCCCTTTCGAGCTACATCTCGGCGATGACCCAGAAGAACACTCTCGTCATTTGTCCTCTCCGTCGTCAGCGAACGCCTGAACCCGGAGCCGACACAGTGGAGTTCTTAATCACCCTCGGCAAACTCGTGGTCGCTGGATGCAATACTATCAATTTCGACTCTCTATATGGCGCAGCAACCAAGTTCTCAGGAACGCTCCCTCAGTATCCCTTCGCACCGAAGACCGTCCCGTACCGCGTCTCTAACGCAGTTATCATGAGGCAACTACAGCACCGCAACGGACCCCTCAACTTTCCCCAGCTCGAGGTCAATATCCATACTCACCCAGAGCTCGCTGATCACGTTATCAAAGGAGAGCCGATCATGCCAGCGGCGGGGTTCATCGAAATGGTAGGTTCATCATGCCTTAATGACAGAGGTAATGCAAATCACTAACCTACACCTCTCTTAGGCTTTCGAATTCGGTGCCAAAGAGCTCTACGACGTCGAATTTCATGCGATGCTCCCTCTTTCTGGCGACCGTCCTGTGCCTGTCGAAGTTAAGCTCGAGGGCACGCGGTGGACTGTGAACAGCGCGCCATCGATAGATTATGCGAAGACGTGGCCGATTCAGGTTAGCTCAGTCAATATTATCCTTTTGATTCATGGTCTGATTGCCATATCAAGTACAACAAGCGGCACGCGTCGGGATATTTGTCCTTCCAATGCACGTCCGGGTCAACTGTCCCACGTTTGGATGTCGAATCCCTTCGACAGCGTATGACGCCTGTGAGCATGTCAGGTAAGCACTTTCACTCTGCAAAACAAATTCCGAAGCAAATATTCTTCCCAGGGTTTTATGAACGCATGAGTTCCTTTGCGCAGTTTGGCCCCATGTATCGCAGAGTGCGGGCGTGCCATATTGCTAGGGAATCTCGAGGTGGCGTTGAGGTCCTCACAGAAGTGCGTGCCGCCGACAGCGACCTTTCGAAGTGCGTCACAAGTTTCAAGCTGCATTTGTCTTCCCTTGGCCTGATGACTTGTGACTACCAGCCTCTCAGACTACTGTATGCACCCCGCGATACTGGATGCTTCGATCCACGTTATGGTGCACCCTCTCCTCACGGGAAACTTTGACGCTGAATTGTATCACCTTCCCGCCAGTGCCTCGAAAGCTCGATTCCTTCGTACGGGTCCCCTTCCTCGGACCGTGTATGGGTACGCCAAACTCATAAACTGGACTCCAAGTGCGTTACACAGACCTGAAATGTTTGGAGTTTATTCTAATATGAATGCAGAGGAAATCACCTATGATGCCACAATCGTAGACGACTGCGGAGAAGCTTTGCTGATATTAGAAGGAGTCCGGGTGGCGTTACATGGCTACAGAGCACGGAAGCTAGAAAGACGATACGAGGTGGTGTATCACCCCCTCGGTCTTTCGCTCTCTCCAAAGCCAGACATTCCCTTCCGTCGCCTTACCCCCCCAGAAGTGTCCTCGAGTCCCGTCACCCTTCACAAGCAGAAGTCCTTCGACGGCAATCCCGATTCCAGCTCTCTAGATGCACCCCCCTCCCCCGCGTTCTCGTCATCGGCTGAAACGCGCACGCCCTCTGACAGCACAGTGCCCTCCTCTCACGGCCAGTTTCCTCCGTTCCTTATCCTGGACTACGTCAGGGGAGAAGAGATGAAGATCCAAGTGGAGATCGCCTCACATGGCTTGACTGAGCCACTGACTCTCCTCTTCACCACTTCGGACGGTGTGGATGGGGACGCCGCTGCGGGCTTTACTCGAGCCCTCCGCAAGGAGTATCGCTTATGGATTATTCGCCTCGTGATTTTTGACGTATCTTGGACTTCGTATCAAAGGTCTCAGGCAATACTGGAGCTTTTCTCGCTGGACACGAAGGAGGAGGAGATGAAGGTGCAAGCCGACGGTTCAATCATCGTCCCTCGAGTCGAACTGGGAGAGCCCCCCTCATTATCCGCTCCTTTGGATTTGGAAAGGCCCTGGAAACTGGTAGAAGGGGATGTCATTCAAACGAGCCTTCCCATTTGTGCGCCCGATCATGTGGTGGTGGAAGTCAATGGGGTAGTTTCTGGTACCTCTGGTTTGTGGGCATTTGTGGGCAACCATGCCACTTGCCCCGTGGTCGGTATTTCCACGGAGCCCATCTCCAGTCACGTTCATCCCCATCGAGGCAGCATCGTCGAGACCGACGCTACTGTCTTTACAAGCGGTGACGGCTCTATTCTGCTTGGCCCCCCTCTCCTCGCAGCCACCATCGTTGCCCTCGCAGTCACTGTACCAGCCTTCTCACATCCTGAGCGTCTGTCAGGACGTCGCATCCTGGTTTCCGGTTGGGCCGGAGAACTCGGAGCGCAGATTTACGAAGTCTGCTCGCAGCTGGGCATGGAGGTGACCCTTCTCGCGATGTACGACGGTGCTCAACTGGCGTCATCCTATCTCAAGAAACCTGATCTTGTTCTCTCTGATACATGCGACGTGCGGGAGGTGATCATCCTTCGATCTCTTCTTGCGCCGGGGACTGGGAGGATGTTACTCTGGAACCATCCGGAACAAGGTGTTGCAAGCATCATGGCCACTGACCCCTGGGCTATCGGTGATGCACTCCGCGCTGCGCTGTCATACTGCAATCGCCGGTGTTGTACACCGGTTCCCTACACACCGCCCTGCCACCTGCTCTCAGACCTTCAACCCACCGTATCGTTGTCCATCAACCTCTTCGACTCGAATAAAGTGTACATATTGGTCGGCGGAATTGGTAGCTTGGGTCTCTTCATTGCCCTCTGGATGTACGAGGTAGGGTATCTATGCCGTTTCTTCGCGCAAGGCTGCTCATATTTACGTTTGATAGAATGGGGCGAAACATCTGGTCCTCACCTCACGTTCTGGTCCGGTAAGCTTGGAGAAGACAGGCGATTGGGTTGCTCAAAGGATACTCTGTTATCTCAATGGACGCACCGACTTGACTCTGGAGACCCTCGCTATCGACGCCACTTCCAAGAGCGACATGGGTGTCCTTATCCGTGGGCTTCCACGCCCTCTGGCTGGATGCATGCTTCTAGCCGCGGTCTTGAACGATAGATCGTTCGCCGCCCAGACGCGCGAGACGTTCGAAACGCCATTACCTGCAAAGGTTGACGCCTTTGAAGCCATCGAACACGCATATGAGCTAGATACCCTCGACTTCTTGGTCACCTTCTCCTCCGTCTCTGGAACGTTCGGCAATGCAGGACAGACAAATTACGCGACGTAAGCCCTGTGTTGGATGACTTTCTGCCTCTAGCTTTCTGACATGTCGATGCAGAGCAAATACGCTGGCCGCCGGTTTAACACACAAGTACAAGAACGCTTTCTCTATTACCTGCCCCGCTATCATAGATAGCAGAGTTGTTTCGACGACCGATGCGGCCTACCAGTCTCGACTTCGCCATGTGATTGCCTATGGCATGTCAGCACGAGGTATTTGGGTCTTCGATATATCTATCTATTTTGCCTGACCAAGAGTTTAGAACTCTGTGACCATCTCGGGGATGGCATTCACAAGCTACGGGACGGGCCCATCTGGCAGTATGTACCAGACTTCGATTGGCGGCTAGTCCGCGAGAACATGGGTTCTTCATGCCTCTACGATCACCTAGTACCCCATATTGCCGACGACGCCCAAAATCCGGGTGCAGATGGAATGCCTTCACTGGTGGAGATTGTTTGTCGGATTCTTGACATCAAGGTCGAGGATGTGTCTTTGGAAGTTCCCCTTACGACATACGGACTCGACTCCCTTTCGGCAGCCTCCCTTTCATTTGCGCTACGCCCTCTTCTCTCTATCTCTCAGCTTCAGCTTCTTGCCGATCTTACCATCAAAGACATCCAGGCGAAGATTGATGATGCAATGGGTGCGCCATCATCTTCCGGGCAATTATCGTTGGAGACAATGCCCAAGCCGGCAGAGGATACAGGCGATGCTGCCCAAACCCAGTTTACGCCGGCTCAGTGTACATGAGGTCACGATGTGGGTGGACTACTGGAGAAGCGATCATGCTCTGGCCCCTGCTCCTTGACGTGCTGTTTGCAGAGGGGATTACGGTCTTCGATTCATGCTGCCAGCTAATCATGTAGAACTAGAAACAGAATACTCATCCGTGGACAATATACCTGTATTCAGAGAGGTCACGATGGTCATCCCCTGCCAGTACTTAGTTGTTTGTGTACACTATGAGTAGGTCCGCCGTCCAACCGATTTTCTCTCTACGCTAGTCCGGCCGGATTCAGTCTTCGATAACGATGACTTCGTCAGGGTCTGTCCGAGGCCCACTATCAAGTGTTGAAGAACCCGCACCACCTCGACGTTTCCTTGCCCGCTTCTCTATCTCATCCTCCTCTGACAAGTCAATATCTGCCTCTCCAGTATTCGGGATCGGCCCTCTTTTCCTCTTTGAAGCGGCCGCTGCTCGACCGCCTGTTGTCGCTGGAGCTCCTGCACGAGACTGTATTGGTGTGTCGTCATCTGAATCATCGATGGTGATCGTCTCTGTGGCTGAGGGAGTGGCTGTCCTAGATGCTGGGGATGATCGTGTGGCACTAGCAGTTGGTGGCGGACTAGGTCGTGCAGGACTGTGAGATGCTTTTGCTTTGCCTTTGTCCTTACCGGATTGCGGACGGGCATAAAGCTCTGTCCAGCGCCTGGCTTCGCGATCATGCTGGACGCGGTTGCGGACGTATTCCGTAGCAATAGATGGAACTAAACAAGAAGTAGTGAAGTGAGCTTGGGATTCGGAGGCCGGTCCGGATTGGGGTTCATACCTAATGGGTCCTCTAAACGGTGCGAGAATAGTTGGTTAGAGATGGGGTGAAGCAACGAGGGGAGATGGACGCACTTGGATTTGGATCAGTAAGCAAGGAAGACAATGATAGAATGACTTTGAAAAGAGAGAGGGCAGGAGACCAGTTATGCTTGAGGATGTCGATGCAAATGCTTCCGCGTTCGTTGATATTCATGTGGTAGATTCTACGAATAACATGAGACCGAGGACGGCGGGCGGCGGTGCGAAGGAAATCGCGCACCGGGTACGGAAGGTCATCCTCGGGGCAGAGAAGCTGAAGAGCGAGAATGGGGTGAGGACAGTACGAGAGAGCGAAGAAGAACGGACGACTGACGGGTAATCGTGTGCGAGTACAATCTCGATGTGGAAGAGGCCGCCTTCGTAGACGCTGCCCTCTGGACCTGGGATGGTGGCCGTCCAGTGAAAGAGGTCGTCGTTGGATGGGGCGAGCTTGATGGAGCCGAGGTCCTCCTTCTTGAGGTCGGCGATCTCGCGGTGTATGCGTTTGAGGGTGGTCTGAGGACAGAATGAGATGAGCCAGACAGAGAGGGACACGTAGACGTACTGCTGTAGCGTGTGATGGAGGCATGAGAGGACGGGGTGTGTCTGTGGCTGAGACTGAGACGAACTTGTTGACCCGACGGTGGTCGCAATGTCGCATGCACCCTCAGCCGCACGTGCAGTCGCTGTCCGATCCACACGGAGTCTGTAGACGCTCGTTCCAGGACGAATATTCATGGAGTACGCAACTTGAAGCCGTAACTTGCTTCCAATTCAAGCTCTTGGATCCTGTCGACTCTTTTCGCTGCCTGCTCTGAGGCTCTGTGGTATCAGGCCTTTTGTGCACCCCTTCGTCCTCACTACCGCTCACGTTATTCCCATGACCCTCAACCTGAAGAGGAAGAGAACAGATTCACCGTCTCGCTCAACCGAGGACGGCGACGAGCACAACGACCGCGAAACCACGCCTGGACCGAGCAGTCATGTTGCGGCGCCCCACTCTAAGCCTCTTACTGGCGAAGAGCTCAGGAATATCAAAGACGCGACTGACCTTTTCAGGTCCACCTCCTTCAAGTTGCAGGTCCGTTCTCTTTTTCATCGTACCTCGCTGCCTTCCATCCCCACACGCTTCTACTAGATCGATGCTCTCCTACCAAACGTCCGACCCAAGTACCATCTCTCCCAACCACTCGACAACTTCCTTCTCTCCTTGCACAAATTCCTCACAGACCTTCCTTCCTCTCCGCCCCAACACCCTCTTCACGCTGCGCGTAGTCTCTCTCTCAAAAGTATCGCAGTGCCCTACATTCGACCCCTACCGACAGAAGAAACTAATTGGAAGGTCGCATTCGAGGCCCCATCCGAGATTGTCCTGGCTGGTAGTTGGGCTACGAAAACCGCGGTCAAGGGCAAAGATTCCACCAAGTACCGGATTGATGTCGCCGTCGCGATGCCCTCAGTGCGTCTGTCTCGACTCCATAAAAGTATAAATATTCTCATAGTTCTCTCCAGAGATTATTTCAAGAGAAGGATTACCTCAATGGACGCGTTTTTCAAAAGCGTGCATACTTCTTGTCGGTCATCGCTTCTGCACTTGCGGACGCGAATCCTACGTATGAACTCTTCTATGAGTCTACCACTGGCGATCCAAGGTATACAACATTAGTCCTAAATCCACGTAAGTTGCCTTCGCTCGCTGCGCCATATCCCCGTGGTGACCACTTTTCTAGCTGTCAAAGAAATCGGCAAACTCAATGTCCAAATCCGCATTGTCCCCTTCCTTCCACACTCTCCTATCACCCTCCAACGCCTATCACCCTCACGCTCGAACGTCCGTACATCTAATCACGATCATGATTCGGACCAAGAGCCCACCCCTCTCTATAACACCGCCTTCTTGCATATGAACACGCCAAAGGCTCATCTTCTGTCTGTCCACGCCCTCAAGCAAGACGTTTCTGGCTTTGCCGATGCTTTGACTTTGCTTCGTGTGTGGGCTAACCAACGGGGGTATGGCTTGGGCAACAGGCTATGCGTGCGCGGTTTTGAGGGGAAGGGTATGTTGTGGGCATCCGTGCTGGCCTTGCTCATTCATGGCGAAGAACCTCAGCCCGTTGAATTGGGGAGGCGAGGTACCAGACGCAAGCCTTTGGGCAAAGGGTTGAGCTCATATCAACTATTCAAGGCCGCGCTAGATTTCCTTGGTAAGTGCATAGATTGGGTCTTTGTGCGCGTCCACCATCCTAACCAAGCTAATAATCCGCGCGATATACTTAGCACGGCACAACTTTGCAGAGCGGCCTGTATTTGTCAAGTCGGAGGATGGCCACAGAGTATGTCTAATTCTTCTCCTTGTTCTAACTGCGTGGTAATTAATGTCCATTTAAGTTTCCTCCGGCCTACTACGACAGCCACGAAGCGGTTTTTGTCGACGCGACTTCCTCTATCAATCTCTTGGCAGGCATTCCATTGTCCTCGCTCGACATGGTATAGTCTTGAATCCCTTGGTACCGCGCATTCTACTGAAACAGACTTTGCTAGCTGAGATACGACGCACAGGCCACACTTGACGTCCTAAACCAGTTGGGCAGCTCAGAGGATCCCTTCCACATTCTTTTCTTGAAAGACCACCGAGATGTGTTCAGCCGATTTGACGTTCTTCTCCAGTGGGTATTTCGATCATTTATCACTCAGATCCATCGTCCTAATTGGACGCTGTAGAATTGATATGTCGTCTGCCGAGATGCGCCACCAGTCTTCACATCTCGTGGCGGACCACGGATCCGTCTACAATGCCCTTATGTCGACCTTATCGTCAACCCTTCGTCAAGGTCTCGGGAGTCGTGCGAAGGCTATATCTGTTCTCCATCCATCCTCGGACGTACGCCCTCTCTCACAAGCCATGCCAGCAAACTCCGCCGTCATCCTCGTTGGCATTATTCTGGACACCGAGCACGCCTTTCGTCTAGTGGATCACGGCCCCACAGCAGAAGACGGGGAGAGCGAGCAAGCGGAGAAGTTCCGCCATCTTTGGGGCGACAAAGCAGAGCTGCGTCGTTTCAAAGATGGCTCAATCACCGAGAGTGTCGTCTGGGACGTCAAGAGCGCTGACGAGCGCGCGCACGTTCCAGCCATGATCGTCAAGCATTTGCTGCAAATCCATTTCAGAGTCGACGCAGATAACGTGAAGACATGGCAACCCCAATTCGACGCTCTTCTGAAGGCACCAGAATCGATTCGGTCGCTCTTTGAAGCACGAGATGCGGTCGCCGGTTTTAAGGCAGCCCTGACCGCCTTCGACTCGCTTGTCAAGCAGATGAAGGCCCTCGACGACAAGCTACCACTTGCGATCCTGAACGTGAGCCCGGTCTCCCCTGCGCTCCGATACACGGACGTCTTCGTCCCCGTCGCGGTGGCGCCATCATCTCGAGCTGGGCTGCCTGCTGCCGCCTCGTATGTGCCAGCTATGGAGATCGTTGTGGAGTTCGAGAAGTCCGGACGATGGCCCGACGATCTCCGCGCCATTCAGAAGATCAAGCTCGCGTTTTATGAGCGCTTGGCTACCGCACTCATGGAAGCAGTGAAGGGGCTGCAGGCGACTGTTGTCGTCGGCGAGCGTGTCGAACAGAACGAGCTACAGGACGAGGCTGCCATTGACATTGTCACCCCGGAGGGTTGGGCGTTCCGCGCACGAATATGGCACGACCGCGAGGCGACGCTACTCGAGCGTGTCATCAACGACCAATCCCACATTCCAAAATCCTTTCAGCGCCATATGACGGGGGATGAAGCTCACGAGCGGCAAGTCGCACTTGAGGCGCGCGGTGTGTACAATCGGAGGTTCATACATGCCCCACGACATCATCGAGTTATCGCCGCGCTTTCCCACAAATTCGCTGCGTTCGCGGGGACTGCGAGATTGACGAAACGATGGCTTGCGTCTCACTGGTTGTTCTGCACCCATGTCTCCGAAGAGGCAATAGAGCTACTATGCGCCTACATCTTCTTGCGAATTGGTGCTAGTGCTGCTGGTGAGACCACCGCACACCCAGTAGCCATACCGGGGACGAAGGAACGAGGTTTCGCACAAGTGCTAGGGTTCCTCAAGGACTGGGACTGGACGAAAGGCCTGATTGTACCATTGGACATCGAAGAACAGGACGCGGTCCTTGTGGATGACGGGGAACACACATATGGCAGCAAAGCAGCGTGGTCCCTCACTACCAAATTCGATCCTTCCGGCCACGTCTGGACCTCGCTGGGTCCGAACGATGTGGTCGCCCGACGCATAACGGCTATTGCGAAGGCAACATGGGAGAGCCTCGTCAACTTTGACTCTCAGGGTTTTGATGTCAAGGTTGGTCTACTCTTCAATGCCTGAGGCAAATGCTTACGGTTCTATCCCAGTGCTTGTTTCAACATCCGACAGACGACTACGATTTCGTTGCTAAACTAGAGCCTGGCATCTTGCCTCGCCATTATCAGAACATTGGCGTGGATCCATCGCGGTGGGCCTCAAAGGCCAAGTATGCAAATGCTGTGCCAACTAGCTCTGTTGCCCAAATCCTTCCTGGCTTTGATCCTACTGCTACATTGTTTGCAGACCTCAAAGTAGGCTATACTCTTCCTCTCCAGATCAACTTCTAATTGATTATTATTAGCACGTGTATCAGGATACTGCCCTCCTCTTTCACGATGTATTGGGTGGAAGCACCATTGGTGGAGTATGGCAACCCATACTGAAAACTCCTCGACCTTTCAGGGTCCTTGGTGGCTATTCAAGTGTCCCTGCAAGCAAGGTATGTAACTTTGACAGATTGATGTGCTATTGCTAATAAAAGCATGTAGAACGGCAACAAGCTAAAGGAGAGAGAAAAGGAAGTTGTTTTCTTGAACCATGAGGCATTGGCGATAGAGGCTGAGAGGATGGGTCAAGGTATTATAGTGGCATTTTCATGATTACATGTGGTCGTGGGTCTACGATTATGTCGTGTAGAGACGGAAGATCGCATCGGGTTAATTTGAGTCGTAGCGATGCACCAAATTATATAAACCCGCAGAACGAAGCCAAATGTGTCTTATTCGAAGCTCACAAATGATGATTTGGGGCGGCGGTACATGGTAGGGTAGCCCCGCGGCGCTGGGAACTGACGGACCCTAGCCAGAGCGTTTGAACCGGTCCAACGCGGAGGGCTTGTGAGGCTCCTCTGCGCCGCTCGCAATAGCCTTGGCCTTCCGCCGTTCTTCCCTTTCCTTCTCCAGCTTCGTCCGAACAGCAACCTACACATTGCGATTAGTGCCATAGTTGCGCTTATAAGGGAGAGACGTACCGCTCGAGGGTCGATGACATTTTTGCGCTGCTTGCGCAAATACCTCTTCAGGCTCTTGTTCTTGCCCCGCATCTTCTTCTTCTCCTTCTCCGCTTTGCTCGCCCCCCTCTTCCCTTCCGTCCCACCCTCTTCTCCCTCCTCGCCCGCGCTGCCGTCCTCGTCCCCGACCTCCGTCTCATCCGCCTTCCCCGCAACCCTCAGCCTCTCAAACCTCGGCAACCTTGCGTACGGGATATCGTGCTGTCCGTCGACCGCAGTAGTCAGCTTCGGCGGGGGCGCCAAGGAGCCGACGAAGTCAGGATCGAGCGCGATCGCGTCGGGCTGGATCTTGTCAAGGAGCGCTTTGACCTCGCGCTCGCGGCGCGCCTTCTTGTTCTCGAACGGATCCGCCTCGGCGCTGTCGAAGTTGGGCTCGCCCGCGCCGGGGACGAGGATGCCGGACACGCCGGCGGAGTGACCGATCGTCAGGACGTCCTGGAAAGGACAGAAGCGGAGGGACGAGAGCGGCCGGTGGGGGACGGGGTGGGTGAGGTAGAGCGGGGGCGGGACGACGGGTGCGAAGGGCGTTTGAATCGCGGGCTTGGTGTAAACCTACAAACAAATGAGGAAGTCAGTTATCGAGTGCAGCGCGGAACGTGAGTGGATGGACACACGTTGACGCTACCGCCGGTGGCCACTCCCAATGCGCCCTTCTGGCTCCAGTCGACGATCGCGCTTCCGCCTCTCGCGTTCCAGGTTCGGACCGCGCCCTTCCAATTTCGACAGTCCCACACTTTCACCGTACCATCCTGGCCGGCGGTTGCCATATACCTGCCCCCAGTGCTTGGGTCTACGGAGACGCTTGAGACTGGCCCGAGGTGTGCGAGAAGGCGAACGGCGGGATGAGGGAGGTTTGGGGTCCAGAGGGTGACGGTACCGTTCTGGTGTCCAAGGTGAATGACGGCATTATGGGGGTTCTGGCACATGGTGTGACATGCACCAAGTTTTGTACGGTGCTCTACGACGAGCTGTCCTGTGGAGGTATCTTGGTATTTGAGGTAGCCTGCATTGCCCTGTAGAATGTTAATGGATGGACCACAAGGGGACAGGGTAATGCACGCACAACGGACACAAGGAGCCAGTGGTAGGGCAGGAACTCGAGTCGGGTGGGCTCGATATGGGATTTGAGCTTGTGAAGCTCAACTCCGTCGCGGTCGTACATAAAGATATACTTGTTCTGTGCCACCGCAAAATGGGAGTGGTCATGGAGGAACCTGTATTCTAGATAGATTACGACATGCCCAGGAAACAGATGAGATGAAGTACGAACGTGATGTCTCGACATGTTTCTCGTAGTTGTAGCTCGGCGTGCATAGTGCCTGCCTGCCAGTCAAAAGTGGCGACATGACCATTGTTGCCAACAATAGCTAGGTGTCTTGATGAGGGTATAAGACTAGGAAGGGGACAGAGGCAGGGACAGAGATGACGGACCTTCCGTTGCGAGTATAGCGTGTTCGATAGGGACCTCCATCCAATTTCCACTCTTGTCGCCCATGTGCAGCCTGCTGGCCAGCGGATTGAACAATCTCATCCTGACCGACTCTCCAGGTCTTCTCCAACTCGCCCTCGACTTCCATGAGGCCTGCCTCCTCGGTGAGGAGAAGTTCTGCATCTTTGAGGAGCTTTTTAGAGCGCGCATTCTGGGCGGATTGTCGAGAGAGCTGTGTCCTGAGCTTCTTGTTGTGTATGTGGGCATATTTCTTGGCTTCTTCCGGTGGGGGGGAAGAGGGACGGAGAGAGCGGGGAAGAGAGGTGTGCTGGGAGACAGTGGCAGCAGTGGGGTCGTCAGGTGTCGGCTTTTTGGAAGGACCAGGTTTTGGTTGACTGTTGCGGTGATTTGACCTTGGCTTCTTGGACAGAGGCCAGATGGAGTCGGCCTTGGCGATGAGGGAATCCATGCAGGAATACGATGAGGACAGAAGGAGACCGTCTGTTCAAGCTTCGAGAGACAGGTTCGGGCCTCTAGAGTCTAGACTCTAGAGCTCTGTCCCTCAGCGAGCGCCTACGCAAAATTCGCCGCGCGGGCCGTCATGCGAGCGCTTGCAATGGGGGCGCGCCTGCTCTGCGATGGGATTCCAAACGCGAGTCAGACGTTGACCAAGTCTCTCTCCCTCGACCTCTCTTGCTCGACTCGGTCTTCTTCTGCTCTGGCTGCCCGTCTCTGGTAGCCCCGCCAATGCGTATACCAACGGGATGGCGTCGCACTAGCTTCCTCTCCTTCCGTGGCCTTGCCACCATCTCATCGGGTTCCCCTCGCGTCCCCCAGACGGTGATCGAGAAGGTCGTCCAACGGTATGCCGTCGACCTCCCTCCTGGCAAAGCCGTCACGGCTGGGGACTATGTTATGATTCGCCCGGAGCATGTCATGACGCATGACAATACGGGCCCAGTCATCTCAAAGTGAGCTCTTGCTTTCTATCTGCATCTCCCGTCCCAGCAATGCCCTGCTGCCTATTGGTTGGAAGTATCACATGCGCATAGGCCCCATCCGTTCACATCCTGCTAACTTAAACTCTGGCCTGAGTAGTTGTTGAACTTCGTTTGCTGACCCCAACTTTGCCAAAAGATTCAAGTCCATAGGCGTTACTCGCGTCCACAATCCCAAACAACTTGTATTCACCCTCGACCATGATGTCCAAAACAAGTCCTCCAAGAACCTCGCCAAGTACGCTTCCATAGAGGCCTTCGCCCGCCAGCATGCCATTGACTTCTATCCCGCCGGCCGTGGTATCGGTCACCAGGTCCTCGTCGAAGAGGGATACGCCTTCCCCCACACCCTCGCCGTCGCCAGTGACAGTCATAGCAATATGTATGGCGGCATCGGCTGCGTAGGCACTCCCATTGTTCGCACCGACGCAGCTGCCTTGTGGGCGACTGGAAAGACTTGGTGGCAGGTCCCTCGCATGATCAAGGTCGAACTCAAGGGCCGCCTCCCACACGGCGTCACGGGCAAGGACGTCATCGTCGCCCTCTGCGGATACTTCAACAAGGACGAAGTCCTCAATGGCGCTATCGAGTTCTCTGGCGACGGCGTTGCTGCACTCTCCGTCGATGACCGCCTTACGATCGCGAACATGACGACCGAGTGGGGTGCCCTAGCGGGTGTGTTCCCCGTGGACGACGTGACTTTGGACTGGTACGAGCGCGCCCTCAAGCGACTCGAATTCCGGACGTTCGCGAATCCCTCCGTCTCTTCGGCCATCCCGCCTCCTCCAGAACACCCTCGGATCAACCGCGCCCGCCTGGATGCTCTCCGCGTCGCGAGCTTGCACTCAGATCCCGACGCTGCGTACGCTTCACACCTCGTTTTGGACCTCTCTACCCTCGTCCCCCATGTCTCTGGCCCGAACAGCGTCAAGGTTTCAAATCCTCTCCCCGTGCTCGAGTCGAAACGGATCCCCATCCAGAAAGCCTACCTCCTCAGTTGTACGAATGCACGCGCATCCGATATCTCTGCGGCCGCCGCAGTGATGAAAGGCCGCAAGGTTGCGGACGGAGTCGAGTTCTACGTTGCAGCCGCGAGCTCAGAGGTCCAGCTGGATGCTGAGAAGCGTGGAGACTGGGAGACACTCGTCCTTGCTGGCGCGAAGCCCCTCCCCGCCGGCTGTGGTCCGTGCATTGGTCTCGGCGTCGGACTCCTTGAGGAGGGCCAGACAGGTATCAGCGCGACAAACAGGAACTACAAGGGCCGCATGGGACATCCGAATGCACAGGCGTACCTCGCCTCTCCCGCCGTCGTCGCCGCGAGTGCAATCAACGGTTACATTGCCAGTCCCGACTCGCTCGACCAGTCGTCTCTCCCTCCCCCTGGCGCGCCCACATTTTCGCTCGTCAACCCGGTGCAGGACAAGGCGGCGGTACCTGCGAACGAAAATGCCGATGAGCCCATACTGGAGGGGTTCCCCGCGACGTTCTCCGGCCCGCTCCTCTTCGCACCGCAGGACAACCTGAACACGGACGCGCTCTACCCGGGCAAGTACACATACCAAGACGACATCACGCTCGCGCGCCAGGCCGAGGTCGTGATGGAGAACTACGACCCGTCCTTTGCCGCGCTCGTCGCCTCCCTCCTTTCCCAACAATCTCGGTCCCAATCCGCGCCCTCGTCAGACGTCAAGGCGGGCGTCATCCTCGTCTCGGGCTACAACTTCGGCACGGGATCCTCGCGCGAGCAGGCAGCGACGGCGCTCAAGGCGGCGGGCGTGCCGCTCGTCATCGCGGGCTCGTTCGGGGACATCTTCAAGCGGAACGCGATCAACAACGGGCTCGTGTGCATAGAGTCCCCCGAGCTCGTCGCCGATCTCACGCGCGAGTATGCTAAAGATGGCAAGCGCGGCGCGGGCGGCACGGACGGTGAGCTCACCGTGAACCGCGGGCACACCGTTGACGTGCGCGTCGTCGAGGGCCGTGTGGAGGTGCGTTGGCCGACGACGGGCGAGACAAGGACGTACAGTGTTGGAAGGGTCGGCGCGAGCGTGCAGGAGTTGTGGATCTGTGGAGGGTTGGAGGGCTATGTACTTAAGTCGATCAAGGAGGTGAATGCATAGACGCGATGTTGCATTTGGACATGTTGATACGAAAAGTATTGTATCATAAAGGTTGATAAAGGCTGTGTAATATCACGCAATTGCTATCCTTTCTCTGACGGTGAGGATCCTACAGAATGTCATCGGACAATAGGCCACCGAGGTTGACAATAAGAGATCACACATAAAAGAAAATGCGCTGAAAGCGCATGTCACAGAAAATAAGGAGATATTAGAAGATCGACCTTGTGTGAGAGGGTGCAAATTCGGCCTGCGACCACCGAAGGCTTCAGGATCTCCGGTAGTGCGTCTACAGGAAAGTATATTGGAGAGACAGAATAATAATGATACAACAGACCTTCCAGGATATTGAATTACATGATACGAATCAACGTGTCTTGGAATATAAGAATGCCGCTTCCGTCGAGATAGTAGAAAAAAATATTCAAGCAGAAGGGGAAGGAATGGCACCGACACTCCTCCAGTATGCGACCCACTTGCGCACGTCCTCTGCACCGATCTGCGGCAAGGAGGGATCACGAAGAGCAGCGCAGCGCTTGGTGCTTTCTTCGATGTCGAGCAGGATCGCGATGCCGTTGCTCTCGGGGATGAGCGAATGGGGTTTCGAAGGGTTCATGAAGGGGGCCTGCCACACCGACAAAAGCCTGACGGCGGGTGCGACATACTCGGCCACCTGAGCGTTCGGGGACTCAACCTCCTTAACGAGCCGGGCGAGCCACTTTCGGTAGGGCACAGTGGGGACCTTCAGAACCGAAGAGAAATGGCCCATGATATCCGCCCAAGAGATGGGGCGCGGGTGGCGGACGTGGAACATCAAGGTGGTGGAGGTCGTCTCCGCGATCTCAGCGATGATCGCCGCGCAGGTGTCGGCCGGAAGCCACGAGACCACCTGCATTGCTGTTAGTTTCAAGCTTTGCAAGAAGACAAGAATGCGAACTTACTCCCTGGCCTTGAGGAAGGCATCCAAGGGCGGCACTGGCGCAGATCATGGACGGCAGCCACTCGGACACCTTCCAAGCGCCGTTCGCACCACCGCTAAGCTGCCCAATCCGGATAACGACAGACTGGATGACTTTGCGCTCTGCCGCGATCTCGAGGAGGCGTTCAGCCACCCACTTGGACTCCGTGTACCCAGCG
>BACB01002009.1:0-25238 GCA_000338015.2 Ganoderma multipileum BCRC 37180
CAACGGCACGTTCAAACTGCATGATGTTGAATTAGCGACTTCGAGCTGTTCCCAGGTATTCGACAATGGCAGAGGTACGAAGTGCGAATCCCTGATTGTGACTCAGAGATGGACGGCTTTAAGTGGGCGCTGTTCATCTTCCTGCATTTATCGGCTAAAAATCTCATCGGTTGTAGAAGAACCCTGAGACTCAGCGTTTGGAGCACTGGTGCATGGGTTGTGCGTCCTCAGTGGAACGCGTGCGCGGAAGGTGATCTTCCATGTCCTGGGTAAGGGCTCAAGTCAGGCGGAATTGTGCGTAAACGACTGATCGTAACGGTGAGCGAATCGTTCTATGTCAAGACATTTGATGAGCTCGTTCCTTCACGCTTCTCTCATTGATTTTCATGTGAGCATCACTACCTTCAAAAGAAAGCTCATTTCTATCACTCAGAATTTGTTATTCAGCATAGACCCTGGCCGCCGAACCACAAGCGTCGAGAGACCGCGCGGTTCTGTGCGGACCCAGCTTCCGTGCCCTGGGAAGCATCTAACCTCTCGGCGACTACCAAATCAAGGACTAGCAACAAAGTGCCAAAGCAGTGTCGGTTTACCCGAAGATATTTCTGAGTGTCACCACAACCCAGGAACTCGCCATGTCTGCACTGCGCCGCAACCGCTGTTCGCCCCCGCCTAGCCCTACTTGAACTTTCTGGCTTCGTGCTTACCCTACACTTCTTCCATTCTAATATGCTTCGTAGAAGCTGCACTCATTTTCGCGCGTTCAAACCTTCTAGATCTATTCTTTATGATGATCCATACGGGATACGGCGACCTGTCCACCCGCAGGTCGCGACCGCTGCAAGACCTGAAAAGGCGTGTCCGATACATGCTTCTCTGACAATTTGCGGTTAACATCATTCTTGCGTATCCTTCTAGCCGCGGAACACATAGGTTACTAGGTAAGTACATCAGAGTGTTTCTCATGATGTGTCCATCTCGACAGAACATGCGCTTCGTTCCTTGGTGGTATCTGTATGCAGGTCAGGAAGTCTTATACCAAGCCGGTCCGCGGATATGACAGATATGACGGGTATGACGGCTTCCCTTCGCATGTGAAAAGTTTGATATGAATCTTTGCCCACGAACTTCCGGCCACATACACCCCTGGTGAAGGCCCTCTCTAGATCTACGCTTGTCAAGTCAGTGCCGCATGCATTTAGCAAGCTCAATGACAATGAATGCCATTCACCGTGGTGAGTGTCCATGGTGATGCATGAAGAATTTTAACTTATGGCATGCCGCAGCCGTAGTCCCGCCGCGCGATGATATGCTTCCTACTCTTCTCGTAACGGTTTGAGTTCCGCGGGAGGAGTGTAGGGGCAAGGCGGCACTCTACTTGTCGAAGGTTCGAGACACCGTTACGTCTGGGGATTACCATCTATTGGCGTACGGCATGCGCGTACGATCGGAGTGGCTTCGCCACCCTTCTAAATTGCTCACCTACGTTTCAAAGCCTGGCCACGTCGAATATTCCTATCATTAGGGACGCACTGTACAGCGACGGTGGAAATGAGTGTGTGGAGGGGGATCGCTCGTAAGGGCACAAACCACACAACTTCGGTCTAGGAAGTAGAACGACACAGAGGATAGCGCAGGTATGGGATGAAGATGCGAGGTCGGAGCTACTTCACTATGGGGTTGACACCACGAGCTGCAAGATACTCTTTGGCAGCTGGCGCACTCTGAAAAAAATGAGCACATGTCCAGAAATCGAGGTTTACGGACATGGACTCACGAGACCCTTGATCAATTCGTAGATGCTCTTGTCGTGGTATCGGAGTCCCGTTGCGGGGTCGGTATAAGGGCCCTGGGGGGAGTACAGATGAGTGCAGCGTATTTTGCACATGAAATGGAGGTACTTACCTCGAGGCCAGTGATATCACAATACCGCCGCTGTGGGAGAACGGAAGGGGGAGCTTCTATTGAGGCATCTACAGTGCCCGGTGGGCATCTATTGAAACATACGAAGCAATGAATTACACACAAGTAGGGAGGTCGTCCTCGAGCGGATCCTCCTGCCCTGGATAGTGACCATCGACGTCCATGCTCTCCTCCTTCTCAAGCCTTCGCTTCTCGCGCTCGTTCTTCTCTCGTTCACGCTCCTGAGTAAGGACTGCCTTGAGGTTCTTCGTGCGGCGGTTCACGTTCTTGGTGTAGTTGGGATTCTTGAAGGGCCGAGCATACTGCAGGTATGAAAGTTGCTCTGCGAGCGTCTTCATGCGGTAGAGTCAGCAACTTGGCGCGGTTGGAGATGAGGTGGGCGGGCTTACGGGCACGGGAGGTGTTGGGGAGTCGTCGCTGTACACCGTGGTGTTCTTCCTCTTTCCGGAACCCTTCGGCGGCCTGGAGTCATGAGTAGAGCATAGATATTGCCACTCCGTTACTCACATGGTGAACCGCCTAGGAACGCCTACTTCAGCCTACGTAAAGTCTCGGGAGAGGGGCAGAGGTCAAAGCAGAGTCCAGGAGTACTACTGTAGAAGCTTCAAAGCCGCTCGGACTCGCGACCTGCGTTTGGGATCAGCGGGGTTACCGGACCGGATGAAGCGCCCAGAGGAAGATGTCGGACTTGGTCAGGCTCTGCTGCTCGACCTTGTTGACGTCCGTATCCTCTGCGTTTGGCTTGGATCCTTTCATCTTGAGGCACACATTCGGCAGGCAACCTGACTCAAAACACACGTCTTCTACGTGTACTGGAACCTAGTCCTCGCACCGAAGCGCAACCTCACTCTGAAATGGGATGGAAGAGCGGTACATAGGGTCAGCGCCCTTCTCTGGCATGCCCGCATCCGTCGCGGCCACCATCAGGCCAGAGATGGTAGAGCCCTCTTCACCCGAGGATGTAACGAACCTCAAGAGCAGTCTTCAAATAGACATGAAGTTGCACATGGGCGACGCGGTTGGCAACGTGAGTCTGGTCTCCTCTTCCTCTTGGCGAGGTTCCAATAGTGAGCTTCACCGGATAGATGAGTATCAGTCCAGACAACCGGGATATAGTACTCGCATCGTACGTCGTAATCTTGAATGACCCAGTTGGCTCTATTGACCGTTGACTGTATTCAGTCGGAAAGGCTTGTTAATCATTGACTTGGAAGCTCCCTTCAATGTTCCTCGGTACGTGCGATTTATCAAAATGCGGCCCATTGTTGAAACGAAAGGATAGCTTTCTCCCTCAGGGTGGTACTTGGGATGTGGCCGACGTCCAGTGGAACCCCCATCTGTCCCACAATGAGTACATCGTTTCCACTTCAAGCGAGAAGCTGTAAGTGCCACTTCCGATTATCCAACTATTGTCCTCATATTCTGCGGAATAGTCTCATATGGAATCTCCTCGTTGGCGGACGGACTTCCATCGAACATGTTCTGCGGTCCCATTTCCGTGCCATTACGGACATCAACTGGCACACCATCGAGCCGGACATCGTCATCAGCACGGGAATAGACTCTTGGCAATGGGCTTGGGATCTCCGCGTCGTGCAGAAACCTATCATGGGTGAGAAAGCAGCATACTTCGCATGAATTGCACTAATCCGTCGTTTCCCTCAGGGCTCTGTGCATTTGGCCGTGAGTGATGGACTCCCCTGATTTTGTCTGTTGCCCTAACTTGTATGTCTGCTCCAGCTGGGGGGACCCAAGTCAAGTGGAACCGAGTTGACGGAAACATCCTCGCGTCCTCACATTCCAATGAAATCTTGATATGGGATAGACGGGTATGTTTTCCCCTTTTTTGCAAGGTTTAGTTAGCCCTCATGTTGGGTCAAAGAAAGGGTCGTTGCCTATCCAGCGCATAAAAGCCCATAATGCGAAAATCTACGGCATTGACTGGGCCCACGACAGGCGCAACGAGCTCGTGACCTGTTCTCTGGACAAGACCATCAAGATATGGGACACGCATACAGCGACGCCGAACATCGAGATCAAGACGTCCTACCCCGTGTGGCGTGCTCGCGATCTTCCTTTCGGTCAGGGCGTATTGAGCCTGCCCCAAAGAGGCGAGACGGCACTCGAGATGTATGTGCACGAGGACCCGACAATGCCTATCGAGAAGTTTGAAGGACATGCGGATGTGGTGAAGGAGTTTGTGTGGAGACGCGGCGGCGTAGGTTGGTGACGCTCACAGACTCTGCTCTTTACAACGCTCATATCCAACGCAGACAATGCTGAATTCCAACTCATCACCTGGTCGAAGGACAAGACCCTCCAGTTCTGGCCTGTCGATATGGAGACGATCCAGGTATGTGTCCTCTTATATCTGCACCACGATTTCGGCCGACTCTCCTGTTTACAGAAAGCGGGCATGACTCCCACGCGGACGTTAACTACAGCTCCCAACAGGAGAGACTCCAAAGTCTCCTTCAGCAATCCGCCGATAGGCAACGACCTCCCTCCGACGCTCTCTGCCCCTATCGGCTTTCGCGGAATCCTGGCTGAGGTCAGAGCCCCGCAACCGCATCTCCCTGTCCGGTTTTCTCCGCGTGAGCCGACGGGCCGCAAGAAGGATGTCGTTCCGGAGAAGCCTCAGTGGCACCAGTCGCAGCGCTCACGGCCGATGATGGTCCCCCAGATGGCAACGAGCGTGAAGGACGGCGGGAACCTCGGCACGATGACTCGCGGGCCATTTGCTGGTGGACGTTCGACGCAGATCACCCAGCACCAGTGGATCATGATGTCGAACGTGAAAGTTGGCGCGCCGCACGACGGGAGTTCTGGCCGTACTAGCGGAAGTGGAGGGGATAGTGGGAACCCATCGAGGACAGGGTCGATGTCTATGTCCAGGCGACCGTCGCTACGGGGGCATCTGGGGTCTCAGGCTTACTCACGAGAGAGTGAGAGGAGTGGAAGCCGGGACGCGATAGAGGATTATTCGGATCCTACGCTTACGCTGCAGGAAGAGTCAGTACTGCTTTTTGCCTTTGCGGTGCCAGCGCTGATTAGCTCCGTAGGATTACCGCCGTCGTGAACAAACTCAACTCGCCCAAGCTGAAGCTCGAGAAGGTAAGCACCGATTGCTCCCTCAGTGAGGCGACGCTGACATGACGACATCTAGGCTGATTTCAGCAGCAAGAAGCGAACTTGTACGTTCGGCTTGCAAGGCCCATGGGGGGAATCCACGTCGGTCTTCCTCCGGATAACCTTTACCTTCCCTCGAGAGTACCCACAGGCTAACTATCCTGATGGCATCCCGACCGTCGATCTGGAACGCAGCCCCTTGATCTCGATGAAGCAGCGGGCCTTCATCCTTCGCAGAGTCCGCGAGATCCGCGAGAAGCAGCGGCCGTGTCTCGAGAAGTGTCTGCGGTTCCTATTGTTTGGCGATCAGCAGGAGGATAACGGACATCGTGCGGCGATCGATTCGGAGGGGTCCTCAGAGGATGAGATGCCTGCTACGCGGCGAAGTGATCCTGCGGCCACGGATCTCAGAAGCCACAAGAATCTGGCGGAGCCACGGACGTCTCAAGGGGTGTTCGGGGTGAACGGTGCGTTTGCCGACGTTCCCTCAGTTACTTGCGCTGTGCTTATCCCGTTCGTTGTAAAGGTCAACTTGTCTGCTTCTTCCGTGCACCCCCGCGAATCGTTCGCAATCCCCTGCGAGAGATCTCTGTGTCGCCTTCGGTCCATTCGCGCGCAGCCGACGGTGCTCGACTCTTCCAATCGCCTGCGCTGCTCTCGGATGCAGTCAAACAGCTGAGCTCTGCGGCAATAGACCGAGAGTCCCAATCGATGGAGCGAAAGCGGGGGGAAGACACAAGCATTCCGAACAACGTGCTACGGATCATGGATAACCTCTTCACGTTCTCCCACACAGCTTATCCCCACGCAGCGCCACCGCTCGGCAAACCGCGCCGCGTCTCGGAGAACTCGCGGCCGGTGGAGGACGACTATGCGCTACTACCCCCGAGGCGGCGGAGTGTGTTTATCAAAGGGACGGAGGGCATACTCGGTATCCCCGACACCGAGGCGGCGGCGAGGTACGTGCTGAGCGGCAGAGACTTCGCGGATATCTGCAAGACGAACGTGGCGGTGGCAAGGCTCTTGGGAAGGAGTGATCATGAGAGGGTGTTTGGCATGTTGCATGTGCTAGCAAGCAGGAATTCGGACCATGGCATGATTATGGCCCATGGAGGGGTAGATCCGTTGCTCACTGCGTTAACGACGAAACTGTGAGTAATCTTTGGCGCTGTTTGGATAGCTTGTGGTGCTGACTGTACGTAGGTACGAGGAGCTACTGGCTGAGAAGGACATTCAAATGCTCGTGTTTGTCTCCGTGCTTCTCCTACAGTCGTTTCCCAAAGGTAAACAGCCTTCGTTTCGTGCTTTTACATCTTAGCTTACTGTGTGCTTATGTGCATAGACACCGAGCGTCACAGGGTCGAGAGGCATTCGACATCCATCTCGCCTCCCTCCGGGGTGCAAGCCGCGCAGCGCAAAATCAGCATGGAATACTTTGATCCACGGAGACGTGGCGCCCGCCAAGGCAGCCCGTTCTCTCCCTCAGTGTCGAACTCAAGCACACCGACATTCACTCCTGGAGGACATGTGATTCCCCCCAATTCCCCTTCTTCGAAGGGATCGTGGTCAAGTCTATTCAATCCTTCTAATATGAAGCAACTTATGTCAAGTGCGTCTGCGTTCCTCTCCCCTTGACTGATTCGCTGATGAGGTGTTGTAGACGTTCGAAACCCTGCGAGCACGACTCCCGAGGGGGGGAAGGGTCTGCCTTTAGGAAACATACGTTCGGCGGTGAAGCGCGATAATCCCCGACCGTCTTCCAACTCTCCTGTGACAAAGTTGTCTTGGGAAGATAACCTTGGTGGTATGGCGCCTTTGGCATCCAACAGGCGGCGAACTTTCTCGCAGGTGGTATCCGGGCCATCGGAGAAGAGGCTGATCGCTTTCCATCCTTCCGTCGAGGAGCAAAGCCATCCGTGAGTTATCTTCACGTCCATGATCAGGAGCAGATCACTTACTGTTCTCGTAAACTAGCAGACCGTTCCTGTCGTTCCAGTTGCGCAGTCAGATGCTGTGCCATGTGCTCGCGTATGGAGAAATGCTACTCGCGTGGCAACTTCCTGAAAAGCGAGGCGAGCTCCTGAAGCTTGTGGCCTATGACATACAGGGATTGGTACTCGATACTGTTGTTTCCGATGAAACCCTGTACTCAGGACAAATCGGTGAGTCAAGATGCCATGGGCGAACGTAGACGCAAGTAATGAATACATCTACAGGTTATCAGCGTCCCTGCCAGAACTGCGAGGCACCAAGCGAGCCCGGAACCAAATTATGTCCCCTTTGCTTCAGTAGGCTTGCCGCTCGATGCTCTATCTGTCGGCTCACGATCAAAGGTATGCCATGTCTTCCTAATGACTAGCTTGAGTTCAACTGACGATGTCGCCGATACTCAGGACTGTATCACGTTTGCTCGAGATGTCTTCATATCTCTCATCTCAAATGCTGGCGGGCACGGGAAGACGCTGTCTGCGCTACTGGCTGTGGTTGCGTTTGTGCTCTGCCAGCCTACGAGCCCCTCACGAACGGAATGGTGGTCCTTTCGCCAATCATGCCTATATCCACCTCCTAGTGTGCAATGTAGGATCGCAGTTGACGTGGATTCGTGGAATGTTATATGTTGTTGTGATTTTGTAATCCCGGGCTATCATCCATTTCGTAGTTTGCCTACCTGCAGCTGATACTACCGGTGAGTACTTCAATCTCCTCACACCTTCACGTGGCTCGGGGACTAGTGCTCACCGCAGCTACGATAATACCTAGTATGCATTGATCGTCCTAGCGGGGTTGTAGGCCTTGAGCGGGTACGGATGATTCAGACAGTGGAACCCGTTCTCTAAGTCGAACACGGCAATGTTTGCCGAACCAAACAGTACACGTATAGTCGTAGAAGGAATCCATTGTAGGTATAGTAATGATACATAGTTACACACGGCCAATACGTCGCACAAATACTACTATAGCGCACAGCGAGCTAACAGACGAAATCACAGCATCGGACATAAACAAGAACGAGAGCGCATCGCAGCAGCGTCGACAGCAATCCGGCAGTCCCAGATCACCCATCCTCCCAGCCCGCCACGGCATCCGCTATCCCCACTCCTCCTCGAGCTCGCGCGCCAGGAAGTCGTCATCGATCATGTTCACCTCGCTCGCGCCGTCGTCATCGTCCGTGTTCTCGTCGTCGTCGTCGCCAACCCCGTTCATCGGTGATGATCGCCGGCTGCCCCCCTTCGTGCTGAGGTCCTCGCTCGTTCGCCGCGACGCGACGTGCAGCTGCTCGGCAGTGAACGCTTCCTTGAGCGGCGACGCGCCCGACCGGTCCGCGGCGAGCTTCTTGCGCTTCGCCAGCGGGGACCGCAGGACGTCTGTATCCGCGCCGTTCTGCGAGCCGATCTCCGAAGGCGTTAAGCTTCTGACGCGTTTCCGTTTCGTCCGGGGCGACGGCGTTGCGCTGCTGCAAAGGTCACGTTAGAACAAGACGCGAAGTTCGGGTTCTATGAGTCACTCCAAGGAAGGAAGGCAGCAGTCCGGATCCAGACAATCCGGGCCGGGAACACACCTGATGATGCCATTCGACTCATCCGTGAACGACCCCTCGTCCTCAGACATCCCGCCCCCACCTCCGCTCTTAACGCTGCCCGCATCCCCACCGCCCTCGTCCTCGTCGTCGCTCTCGTTCATAGCCTCCTCGACCTCGTCGTTCGCCGCGGCCCAGTCGACTTCCTGGGGCGCGAATGCCCCAGGGTCGGACTCGGGCCCCTCGACCCCGATCGGGCCGAGGACGCGGCTGCTGCCGCCCGCGCGGGGGTCGACGAGGAGCTCGTCCCAGTCATCTGCGTCGGGGTCTGGGTCAGAACTAATCTGGTGAGCATCCGAGGCGGGACTCGCAACTGCGCCGGTCGCGTCTGCGTCTGCGTCTGCGTCCGCGGGGCGGGCGGGGTGCAGCAAGTACGGGGTCTCGTCCTGCCTGTGCCAGAGCGCGAGGGAGTCCGTGAGCCAGTTGAGCCAGACGATGTGGATGCCCGTGCAGCGGCGCGCGGCGTCGACCTTCTGCGTGCTGTCCTGTTGTGTTGTGACGTCAGTGGGAACGATGGGGAAGGAGCGTGTCCGACGCGACGTACCTTGTTTGTGACGACGTGTGTAATCTTGTTCGACAGCTCTGTGTGGCATTGCGCTCCGAATGCAGTGGCCGTCTTCCAGATTTCGGCGGTCTGTGGTCGTTGGTCCAGGGGTATGACGCCGGTGAACAGTATGTGTACGCCTGCCAGGGTATCCATTCGTATTCGTGGGATAATAGTCTGTAGGACGTGAGTAGTTTCCTCGGACAGCTGATGCGAATGAAACGTACCCGAACATCATAATCCACTGGCGCGTCGTGCCTCTTGCCCGCCCTCTTCTTGGGAGACTTATGCTCCCCGTCAGGCTTTCGCGCGTCATATGCGACATAGAACCGCTCGTGAACAAGCTCCAGGATCTTGGGTAACAGCTTAACAATAATGACCTCAGAGAGATCGCTTCGTAGGACGCACCTGCTGGACCCTGTCCAACTCGTTGTCGTCGTTCTTGAGCAGCGCCTTCTGCACTGGCTTCTCCTTCTTCTCATGTTGTTCCGGTGGGGTGGATGCAGTTCCGTTCTCTCCAGGGGGAGATTCAGATGCCTCGTGCTCGGCCTTCTCCGCCGCTTCCTCCTTGGCAGTCTCCTGGAGCTCCTCTTGCTTCTTAGCTAGCGGACGCTCCTCAACCTGCGCCTCAAGCGCGAGGGTATTCTGCGACAGCATCTCGTCCTTCTGGGCCTCAGATAAGCCCTCTTCTGCAGGTGAAGACAGGCTATCGGACGACTCAAGGGCGTCATCCTCCAGATCCGACTCCTCCGCATCCTCCGCGTCAGGAACCGCAAGCGCTTCTTCAGCACCATCATCCGCGGCTGCTGTTGTAGGTGGGGGTGGCGGAGGTACAACGGGGGCTAGTGGCTCGAGCTTGGGAAGGAACGCAGAGTTGATATCGCCGATCCCGACGAAGAAGTCGTCTTAAGTTCCAGAAGCTGTCAGCGTGCCTTGGCATGCAAGAGATTTACATTAAGCATACTCACAGGGAACAACCTTGACCAGGTTCGGCGACCACTCCCAGACGTCGGCTCGGTCATCAATGATGACGACCATAGACTGGTCGCAGGGAAAGAGCCGATGTAGACTCTTCTGCGTTAGACCTGGGATCAACGCGTCAGTACAGCTCCTCAGGTGGGAAGGGGGAGTCCGAAACTTACTGCCACTCTCATCGCGGGAGAGGATTCGGTTCCCGAAAACCTTGCCGCCGGGGTCGATGGCCGCGCAGACCTCTTCTGCGTAAGCACGGGTTCCCATCGTATAAACGTGCATTTCATACTTGGTCGCCATAGTCTGTAGAAAGTCCAGTAGTCCAGGTCTACAGTCGCGCGCGTACAAGAAGGAACAGTGGTCAGCGGACGGGAATGCTCCGAGGTGGCTCCATATATAGTGGCCCTTGAAAGCTGAAAAACGACCAAGCAAGACGGGACGGGAAGGAGAAATGGGTGGCGCGTGACGAGTACGTACCGTGGTTTGATATAGTACATGCACCCATTCTGTTCGATCGTCATCTCCTTCCCCTTCCCCTTGAACCCTCGTTGATGCGGCTGCCCAAGCGCCTCCGGACCAAGCCTAAATTTCTTAACGTCCTTGAGAGCCTCCCAATTGGGGTTCACCTCATCCTCGTCCGGAGCCGCATCGGGCGCGGGCTGCTCCTCCTTCTCGCCCTCCTCCTTCTCCTTCTCCTCGGTCTCAGGCGGCGCGGCCTTCTTCGCTTGTCGCGTCTCCCAAGCCTCGCCCTCCGCTATCCACTCGCCGACGGTGGGGTCGACTGTCGCGTGAACGATGGTCTGATCGAGATCGACGATAAGGGAGAGCTTGCGGGCAGAGAAGAGGTGCTGTGCGGTGTCGCGCTCGATGCGCTGTGCTTCCTCGAGGGAGACGGTTGGGCCGTTGCGGTCGTGGGTCATGGGGATTGTGGCGCCGCCGTGGTCCATCTGGCTGCCGAGGTAATCAGACCTGCGGGAGAGAGCGTATAAGCGTGAGCGTGAGCGGATGGAGGAGGGAGCGAGGGAGCGCGGGAGAGGGCGTGAGGGCGCGGGGGCAGAATGGGAGCGCACCTGGTGAGGTCCTTCCCACAGAGGCCACAGAGGCCGCCGAAGACGATGCCATGTTTGCAGGGCTCTAGGATGGACACGGCCGGGGACTCGTCCGCGCGGGATCTGTGGATGACCTCGCCCTTGTTGAAGAGCCAGCGGGTGACGGTGCCGTCAAGAGGAGAGTCCCAGGTGCCAAATCTGGACTCTGTGTGGCCATCTGGGGAGACGTACGCGAAGGAGTAGTCGAGAAGGCGGGTGCCGCGTTGGACTTCTGTGTTGGGAGCGGCGGCGAGATGGAGGAGCTTTATGGGGTAGGGGAGGGAGCTTGGGAGTTTAAGTTGAGTCGGGGAGGACATGAGGGTCGGCTAGGGCGGAGGGCGGACGGAGGTATTGAGAATCGCCCAGGAAGGGCTCTATATCCGCGCCCAGCGAAATGAGAGGGAATGAGCAATGCAGTCGAGGGCACCCGCGAGACGCACCTCTCGCCCTCGCCCCGAACAACATCATCGCCCCGGTCCCCGTCCCGGAGACGCTCGTCTTGTTGTCCCTTGTTTGGCGACCCCTCTCAACCCTCCTCCCCTCCTCCCCTACCCCTCGCTCACTGTTCTTGGTGTGGCCCTCGGCACACCTTCTCGGCAGTCTAGATGACACTGGATGGTACTCACCTCCGAAGACCGTGTGACGACGGCTGGTTCAGGGATTCATCTTGCGGTATATGAAGGGCGAGCACCTCTGATGCGGGACCAGAGCTATTGGTTACATCTGAGTATTGCGATGAGGGAGGAAGGAGCGGATCAGAGCATCGCCGGGGGCCTTAAGACCTGCAAGCGGTCGAGCAATGTGGGAAAGTGGATGAACGAGTATGAGGTGAGTATCCGTCGTTTGTCCGCCTGCATGTGAGGTCTAGCATCCCTAGCCGAACGGCATGGCTGCTACCGGCTGGTCCTTTTGAGAAATCGGCATGCCCGGAGTAGCATGCTGTTGAACGAATCATTCACGGGCGGAGGAAAGTTAAATGCAGTCGTTCAAGGTGGAAAGAGTCAACTTGTTCAACGGGGAGCCCTTGGGGAGCCCCAATCACCTTGATATGGTTGTCGCGGTGCGGACCATGCATATGATATATGAAGCTGCATCCCTCGCACCACTTGATGATCTAGACCCCAGGTTACCCTCCTGTTGCACAAATGTTCACATGCACCCGAAGGCAGCTCGAATCTAGAGTCCAATGCATGCCAGAACTCCATTCTTGGGCGTCCAAGATGTATATGTACCGTACAAGTTTAAAGCAATGGAAAGCAATGGAAAGCAATGTCCCTTCGTCCCGCTCCGCATCTGGATGAGTGCATCACCCCTACGTATACCATCTTCCATCTAACACTGTTTCATGCTTATTTGCAAGTGTTTTCTTTTCTAGCATTCCGCTCATTTTTCTTGTTTTCTTGTATGGCTCATATCAGGGTATGTTTTCCATAATGCTAACATAACTCCTTTCTCTGCTTAGATTTCCTTCCTAATCACGCGGCCCTAGACGAACAACTCTTCCCTCGATCCGCGGGATTGAAAAGTTGAGCCCTGTCAATTTGCCTCCGCCGCTTATTTCAGACGTATCTCGCAAGACGTGTTGGGGATACCACATACTTCGCGCACAGAGGGAGGCGTGTCTCCTCTCGATAGCTCGTATTTCTCGTACAAATGCCTCGAGGTGGTTGTAGTTTCGCCTGTTCTACCTACATTTAACCGCCTCAAATATGCGCATTTTACTTAGGAGCACCATTGACTTCAGATGTGTATTGTCTGTAATATCGTATGCAAGTCTACAAGCTGTGCTGCGTAGTACTTTGTAGCAGGTGGTATTCCTGCATTTGTTACGCAGGCGATGGAGCATGCGTCCCTTTGTGCACGGTCGTGCCTCACTTCCATCGCATGATGCCTTCATCTTCGCAAGGACCGTTGCGTCCCTTTGGTTCTCTTCAATCTTGACCGTGCGATGGTCCGGGGGGTTGATAGAAACGTGGATTGGCGTCACATGAGGCGCCCATATAGCCAAACAAGAACAAAGAACGCGGTCGCGCTGGCCTCGCCGCGACCACTGGCAGGACGCGTCTCCGACCGCCTCCAGCAGCCACCGCGATGCCACCAATCCGCCACTCAGAGGCCGAAGAGTCCAACTTCTTGGATAGCCTCTTCTCCGAGTTGGATAGTACTACCGCCATCCCGCATACTTCTCCCACTCGCCGACGCGTCACCACACTCCCCCCACCACGCACTCCTGTTCGCGCCAACAAGGTCAGGACTCCTTCAAAAAGGACTCCAAATACCCGCCTGGTCAAGGCATCCGGTCGAGCGGACGGAACTATCATACCCGTCGCAGAAAGCATCGACATTGATGCCCTTCTTGATGGCGCCGAGGACTGGGACTGGGACGACATGAACTCTGACTTCATGACTCCCCGAAAAAGTAGCCCAGTCAAACCGAAGGTAGCTATATGACGTGGTACGTAATATGGTGTATCTGACGTGTTTTATAGCGATCCAGGTATGCTGTCACTGACGAGACGGCCAATGGTCCTAAGGTTACTCGCTGTACAGTTAAGGCAGTAGAGCAACGCACGGTCAAGGGTCGGTTTGAAAAGGTGCGGACTTTTCCTTCGTAGTCTCTTTTTTTACTGATCGAGTTACTTAGATTTTAACAGCTGACGTGGTACCCTCGAAGGAACCTCGACGAATTATCCTTCGTGATGACTGGACCCATGCTGATGTCCGTCCCAGTAGGTCCTTTTTAAGCCATATATCTCCGTGCGGAGAAGTTGAAATAAAGTGTTTAGGTGACGACGTCAACACGATCGGGGAATGGTCGACAGATCCATCATCAAACCTGCCCACAATATCCGTCTGCTCCAAGCACAATTACCTCATCCATCATCCAGACATTCTGCTTACTGCGACATCGCTATCCAACGCATCCCACTGCTCGAGAAGACCACTTCTTGCTAACATGGTCCGCTCAAGTTCCGACGTTACGCCGTCGCTCGTCTGGGGCAACTTCCTGCACGAGGTCATGCAGACATGTTTAAGCGTCGCAAGGTGGGACGACAAATTCATCAACAAGCAAATATCTGAGGTCGCTCAACGCGGCCTCGGTGAGCTGTTGAGGATAAACATGAGCATGGAGCAGGCCGTCACTGAAGTCAAGGCTCGAGCGAAAGGTCTTAGGGCTTTTGCGGACAAGTACATCGCGTCGTCGCCAAAGGTCGGTGTGCCGAGCGCCTTTTTCACACATGCATAAGACTTACGACTTGACACCAGCCAGAGGCCTCGTTGACGAACACCAGGGCTGGTCGCGGTGAGAAGTCGCTTCTTGCCATCTCGCAACTGTACGACATCGAAGAAGACATCTGGTCTCCGACCTATGGGCTCAAGGGGAAGATCGACGCCTCCGTGGAAGCTGTCGTGCAAGACATGGACGACTCGAGTACCCCATTCGCCCGTGCTAGGCCGCAAATTCGAGAGACCACATCTCCGATGCCGTTCGAGATCAAGACAGGACGCGCAGTCGCTGGCATGGAGCATCGCGCCCAGACTATGCTCTACACCCTCCTCATGGGCGAGCGTTACGGAACGGAGGTCCCCAGCGGGCTACTCTACTACACGCAAAGCGAGGAGGTCGTCCGGGTTCCTGCAGCGAGAAACGAGCTCCGGGCGCTCCTCGTCGCGAGGAACGAGCTCGCTGGGCATATGATGAGTCGGCTCAGAGCCAAGGGCCAAATCACTGCCTCCGAGCATGATGAAGCATCGTTGGATGACCTCGAATCCTTCCTTCCCCCAACGATTGACGACAACCGGACCTGCGGCAAATGCTTTGCGCTGGACACATGCATGTTATACCGCAAGGTGCGAGTAAAGGGTTTCCCCGTTACCCACAGGTTGCTCACCTAGGATCTTTTAGGCTGTCGAAGGCGTCGAGGATACCACCTCCGACATAGCCGACATCTACGCTTTGAAGACGGGCCACCTAACGCCTTCCCAAGCCGCGTTCTTCAAGAAGTGGGAGGCACTCATCTCGCTCGAAGAGAAAGACCTCGTCCGCTTTCGGAAAGAGCTCTGGACCATGACCGCACCCGAGCGCGAAGAGAAGGGCCGGTGCTTCAGCGACATGGTCCTCGACCTGTCGTATCGCCCCCCAGACGCGATAAAGCCGACCAGCCAGAAGGAGGGCAAAATCCATCGGCTCACGTACCGCTTCGTCAAAGCCAAATCGGGGGGTGCCTCGCTCCTCAGCGGGCATACCGGCGTGGGCGACGCCGTCGTCGTCTCCGTCGAGCCCGGGCTGCTCGCGCTCGCGCGCGGGTTCGTCGTCGACCTCGCGCCAGATGCGGTCGTGCTGGGGGTGGACCATGAACTCGACGAGGACATGATCCTGGATCGCCTGCGCGGCCGGCCGGGACACCGGGAGGCGTTCGCGTACGACCAGGTTGTGTTCCGGATCGACAAAGACGAGATGTTCGGCGGCGTGGCGCGCATCCGAGACAACCTCGCGCAGCTATTCTACGCCGGGGCGGACTCGCGTATGCTGGAGCTGGTCGTGGACCTCGCGAAGCCGCGGTTCAGCGAAATCGCGGACGACCGGCCGGCCACCAACACACCGTCTGCTTTGTCGCACCTGAACAGGGATCAACGTTCGGCTGTGGAGAAAGTCCTGTGTGCCGAGGATTATGCGCTCATCCTGGGTATGCCTGGTACGGGGAAGACGACTGTCATCGCAGCGGTTATCACGCAGTTGGTGGAAGCCGGCAAGACAGTATTGCTCTCGTCGTACACGCACTCTGCAGTCGACAACATATTGATGAAATTGAACGGCGCTGATTTCGATGTCCTGAGATTGGGGAACCTTGACAAGGTGTGTTGTTTGAATGCTTTACGTTTTGCGGGTTCCAGTGATAACACATGGGGTCTCCGCAGATTCACTCGGCCGTGCAACATCGAACTATGGCCGCGCGGCCTCTCGCGAAGACGATCGAGCAACTAGAACACCAGGTTATGTCCCCACCTGTCATCGCAACGACGTGTCTGAGTATCGATCAGTGCGTACTGCATTTCTTGAGCCTGAATCATTGCGATACTGAGCTGCAGTTAAGCCCCCTTTTCGCGAAACGGACATTCGACTACTGCATCGTCGACGAAGCTTCGCAGATCACGTTGCCTACCTGCCTCGGTCCATTGCGATTTGCCAAGAAGTTCGTCCTCGTTGGCGACCACTTCCAGCTGCCTCCACTGGTAAGCTATATGTCTCACATTCCAAGCGAATTCCAATCTGATTTCTGTCCCGTAGGTCAAAAACAGAGCTGCGAAAAAGGGAGGGCTCGATGTCTCGCTTTTCCGACGACTCTCGGACGCACATCCCGAGGCTGTCGTCGACCTGACCCATCAATACCGAATGAACTCGGACATCATGCTCCTATCAAACAAGCTCATCTACAGCAATCGGCTCAAGTGCGGCTCGGACGTGGTTGCGTCGCGGAGCTTGAAGTTGCCCAACGAAAAGTTCCTGGACTTCTTGCATTCTAGGTCGACATGCCGCACCACCCATTGCTGGATGGGCCAACTGATGAGCGAGAGGTGCGTCTCCCGCAGTTCTGTGCTTAACATATATTCATGTGATGCCGTCCCCAGCTGTAAGGCGGTATTTGTTGACACCGACCACGTCCCCGCGCACGACTCACGAGTTGGAGATTTGGTGGAGAACCAGATCGAGGCTCGCTTAGTTCATCAGATCACCGAATGTCTGCTCGAATGCGGCGTCCAGCAACACCAGATCGGCGTCATCTCTCTGTACCGCCAGCAGCTCAAGCTTCTGTCATACCTGCTGCACGACAGGAAGGAGCTCGAAATCCTCACCGCGGACCGAAGTCAGGGGCGCGACAAGGACTGCATTATCATCTCCATGGTCCGATCCAACGATGAAGGACAGGTGCGTCCCGTATCATCCTCGGCTGTGGGCGGTCAGCTCACGTAACGAACGCGCTCTGCAGATAGGAGAACTCGTGAAGGACTGGCGCCGCATGAATGTCTCCTTCACCCGAGCGCGCTCCAAGCTCATTATTATCGGCTCGCGGAAGACGCTCCAACAGGCCCCGCTGCTCACCGAGTTCTTCCAGCTCATGGACGAGCAGGGTTGGATCTTGACGCTCCCTCCTGATGCGCACCTCATGCACGACTTCGGTGGCGCGACGCCGAAGAAGCGGCCCGCGGCTGATATGCTCTCGGATATCTCGTCATGGAGCAGCCACGGCAGGAAGGAAAACGGAGAGAAGCGGAAGAGGGCAAAGGTGTTCGGTGCGACGGAGGAGAGCATCTTAGTCGGGCGGCCGTTACTGCAGGACATCGCGAACGATCGAAAATAACGCTATTCTCGGACTAGAACTGACATTTGTATACTGCATTTGGCTTAGAACACATGTACACATGTAGGGACATATGATCACGGTATCGCTACTCCTGGAGCTTCCATTTACTGATTTCCTTGCCTATCCGGACGTGTACTTCCTCGGCCTCGAAGGTCCCCACGCTCCGCCGCACCAGATCACTGCAGAATTCCGCTTTTAGTTGTGGAACGAGAGACCGGGGGAAGCAAGGTATGGTCGGAAACATCGGGGTGTTCGAAGTTGGAGTTATATTCCCCGGAGACGAAGAGCCAGTGGGCGTTTCTTGGGCTGGGACTGCAGGTTGTCGTGAGTCGGCTGGTATATCATCTTGACTTTCAGGGGATTCTGGCGTCTTAGATCCGTCCAGAAGAGCCCACGCAAAAGACGCGTGGAAGCGTGGGTCATCATAGAATTCCTTCTGTCGAATGGCGCGCAGCGCGGGAGCTAGCCCTTCAACAAGCGACTTGAACTGCATACGGATAGATCAGGGCGAGTCGGGCACGATGTATATAAGCAACTTACCTCGTCGTGACCAGCGCCGATCTCCAATGTCAAGAATGTGCGCGTGTGTTCATCATTCGTCAGCTCAGAGAAAGTGGCGAAGGATGCGGAGAACCTAGACCGATTACCAAGATAAGAGTTAACAACGCCTGTCCATATTGTGGTAAACGATGCGCCTACCTTCGCCTCGTTCTAGCTAACGAACGTACCGCCCCCTTGAATTCTTGTCGCTGATGAGCCCTGAGATAAGTTGGACGGGTCAAAGAAATATGGAGCTCGATAGAAGTGCCAGTGGAGTCAGACGGCCCGAGCTCTGAGTTGGGAGTGACTACCGCTGCCTCCTCGAAACCGATCGGGTTCAATGAAGGTACAAGCTGCTTCGCAGCAGCATATATGCGCTTGAGAAGCGTATACAACTGAGATTGTTTGGGTATGAGGAGAGGAACATAGACGTATGCTGCGAATTGACCCTCGACATGGGGCGTGGTGCGTCGCCTGCCCTGATGAAGGGCTGGGTCGTCGACAGGAATCTGAGGCTGCAGGTGATCACCGAGGGTGGGGAGTTTTCTGAAACAAGGCTTATCATCAATGGGTACGAATAATAACGAAAACAGTCCACTCACTTCAGCTTCTTAGCAGGTGGTGGTCGTGCGACAGGAGACCGCGACGGCGATGGATCTTCATCGGAGCTAGGGTATTCCACCAGGGTCAACGTCCTTTTCATCCTACTGGACAAGCGAATCAAATCCTAGCTATAGATGGCCTGCGGTATCTCCAGTTGGCAATGAAGTCGGCCAGCAAGGCGATTGGGAGAGAAAAACCAAGCCTCGGCATGGGCGCCTGCTCAGCCGATCACTGACGATCCGGTTTTCCATAAATGGTAACAAAAGATCGACACAACCTCAAGAGTCTGCGCGGACTCGCGACTCGGATGCCATCATGGGGGGCAAGCAGATACTTAGATTCCAACGTTATCCAGTGTGTCTCTAAATTCATACGTAAGCATTGATGGGAATGCTATTAATGAGGTTTAAAGCATGCCCAATGGCAGGGACGTTGTTATTCCCGACGTGTCCAACTTGAACTTAGTAGATAGTAGCAATGAGTCGGCGTGTAAGATATGGTAGACCGTGACTGTCAATAGATACGAACAACTCGATTTATAGAAATCAAAATATGCTAACAGATGGTGACGATGAGGAAATACAGGAATATCTGCATGGATTCATTGAGGCGGTCCTGACACAATGTCGATACGCAGACACACTCACAGCTTGAGCTTGATGGGAAGGAAAGTTTGCGCTCCACGTGTCCCCTACGGATCGTCAGGCTCGCCGATGTCATAGAAGTGCCTCAGGGCATCGCCTCTCGAGATGCCAAACAGGGCGCATGCATCGAGGATCGCTTCCCGAGCTTCGTTGTTGGTGCATGGGTCACCCGGACTACACGCATTGTTAGCGAGTAGAAGTACGCATGATCATAAACAGAAAAATAGAATGAACCGAAACTAGAGAAGAGGACGCACAAAACCTGCCTGTAATGCCAGGCGTGTGCTATTAAGTACCACTGTGGGTGGTTCCAGGTGGGCGGCGAAGTTGCGGTAGCTTGCCAGTGTTGTTGATCTATGGACGTCCAGTCCGTCTCGGCGAAGCGATACTTGGACATCGTGACTTGTTGTCGAGCGATCATATCCTGCTGGTATTCTTCTCCATATATACCGAGTCAGGACAGTAGCCAAGCTACAAAGGATATTCTCATATCCAGGAGAAAGTGTGCTCATTCGATTGAGAGAGGACTTAGCTTGTATCAAACGACCACAGTTGATTCGGTGTTAACTCGGAATACATTGGGTCGTATGGCTTGCATTGTTCAATTCAGCTACTTTCTGCGCGCCGTCTGTGCCAAAAGTGCCATTCACTTCTTCTAGCTGGCTTGATGGTGAATAAATGAATGGATCAAGGTGGATCACCGACCTTCATTCAAAGCTTTCTTTTCTTGAGGTAACGAGTTTCGAAAGGAAGGGAATCGACTAGACAAAGGCTCATGACGATTGGCCAGTGTGCAATGGGTTACCAGGGTTACCACTCGGGCGCTACTATGACTGCCGACTTCAGGCCTTCAGGATCGGCTCGGGCATCGCGGCCCGGGTACCACAGTCATCCCAGAATTACAATTTACAAAGGCTTCTCGAAGTTCAAATTTTCTATGCCAGCTCTCAAATTCTGAACACAATTGTTCTGCTGAATACCTTGGCACAATGTCGTAGAGCAAGAACTGTGAGGATAGAAGGCCATTGCTCTAATCACCATTCAATCGCTCGTTATACAGACCACTGCCATCACGAATACAAAGGCGACATCAATGCAGCCCCCTCATTTACCAGCCATATCCAAGAATCCCACAGCGCGCCATGCAGCGACCCACGCCTTCGCCTCTGCCTCGCCAATCGCGGGCATGGTCGCAAGAGTCGCCGACGCGTCCTTCGCCTTCTCCGTCGACAGATGCGGAAGCCCAAGGGGCTCGAAACCTTCCTTGACGTGCCTCCCCGCGCGGAAGAAATCCAGCAGCCGCAGAGCAGGGTTCTTTTGCATCGCCTCGACAGCCTGGACGGTTCCCTCTGAACCGGCAGTGCGCACGAGAGCGGCGAGCCACTCGTCGTAGGTAACGAGCGGCACTCCTAGCTCGGCTGCAATTGGCGCAATGATACTGCGCCACGGGACGGCGCGCGGATGGACGAGGTGGAGTATAGGCTCGGAAGAGTTGCGCATCTCCGCGAAGGCACGCGCAGCGGGATAACCCGGAATGAACGACGAGACGGTCTGCAAACGGCCTTAGTGCGCGTCGTGGCTGATAAAGACGAACGAGGTACTCACCCCGTCAACGTCGGGAAGACAGTGCGTGAACAAGGCAGACTTGACGAGGGCCGGGAACCACTCGCGCTCGTTCCAATACCCGACCTTGTTTCCAGTGACTTGGCCGAGACGGACAACGACGGCGGGAAGCCCAGTGCGCTCTGAGACACGGTGAAGGACTTGCTCTACCACCCACTTCGACTCCGGATATCCGGAGCCAAGGGCCGAAGAGGGCTCAAGAAGCACCTCCGGAACGGGGGGTGGAAGGGAGCAACCTAGGAGACAGCTGAGTGGAGAGCAACGATTACCTTAAGCAGAGAAACGCACGAGTGAAGACGCCAATGGAGCTTATGAACAGGAGACGCGGGGGCTCGGAGTGGGGAGAGCCGAGAGCGAGATCGATGAGGTTCCGTGTACCCTTGAGGTCTGTTTCGAAAGATCGCAACGACAGGACAAAGTTCACCGTCCATGCTGCGTGGAAGATCAGTCAAACAGCTGCGTCAAATGGGGCAATCAAGCGCACCGTTGTGCAGGATATGGGTGATAGAAGCGCGAATCTATTAGATATAATCAGTACTTCCGAGAGTGGCAGAGTTTGTGATATCCGAAGGAGTACTTCGTCGAGCAGCGCAGCCTGCAATCCAAAGTCCGGAGCATCCAAGACCCCCTCGACCATCACAAACTTGGAGGACGACAACAGGTGCTCATCCAGTCCCCTCTCCCTGAAGCGCGCATGCTGCCTCTCCAAGGCTTGGGTGCCACGGCGGTTGAACGCGTAGACCTTTGTGACGCCGTCGTCCCGAAGGAGATGCTCCAGAACGTCGCAGCCGAACCCTCCGGTCGTACCAGTGATGAGGATGACATCCTTGCCCTTCTCGCGAGTCCGGAGCGTCGCCGGGGGCGCAGGCAAGTTGGACGCATATTGTTCCGCGATGCGTATAAGGTCCTCCGGGGTGTTACCGCCAGACGAAGTGGAGGAAGAGTTGCGCACGACTCCAAGAATCGCATCCGCGAGAGCGCTGATAGTGGGCGCTTGGAATACGACGTTCGCGTGAATCCGCTGTGCAGCTGCAGGGAACTCCTTGCGCACGGCATGCAGGATGGCGTTGCGGATCCAAGTCGCCTGGAGACTGTTACGGCCGGGTAAACATGGTGCCAGCGTACTGCGTCTGATGGGAACACGCTCACCTATCGCACCCGTTTCTGAAGAAATCCGCTTCATCGGGAATGGGCTTTCTGAGGACCCTCTCGACGACGACGCGCAGGAACGCCTGGACGTTCGCGGTGTCCCAAGTCGTCGGACCGGGAATGTCACTCTGCGCGCTCTCCGCTACCGCAGCATACACTGCATCTATCTCGTCCCTGTAATCATTGAGGGCAGGGACTCGGCGCGGTAGGCCTTTGATACCGTATGTGAAAGGCTTGGACGGAGAGGTGACGATGATCATCTCCTTGAAGATCCGAGAATGCTGTGGCGCGAAATCGTTGGCACGTTCGATCGTTGTCCTTGGGAGCCGTTCAGCCAAAAGCCCAACATATGTAATCAAATGTACGCACCATATCTTGTTCCGGAAGTCCTCCATCGCCGCAACGTCCTCGGGATCGAACTTATAGTCGGCCCTGGGTTCAATGAGGACACCGTTTTGGAACCTCCCCTGGCCAAACACTACGCAGCTCTGGACGTGAGGATCCTCCCTGATAATGTTCTCTAGAAATATCATTGGTTACTAGAGAATAAACTGCTTAGGTATATATGGCGACACTGACCAATCGGACCGGGATTAGTCTGGTGGCCAATAGAAATCAGAGAGAGGAAAGGTAGAGGTTATTCATTATTTTCATACCTTCTCGCCATTGGAAAGAATAATCTGGTCATCTACGCGCCCGTAGTACCGCCACCACCCCTTCCGGGTAGGATGTGGTTCAAGTAGATCGTTAGAAGCATAAGCGTCCCTCCCGTCAAGCTTCGTGTTGGCTACTGGAAGAGGCGCCTCTGGCGGAGACTTGGGACAAGGGTCACAACATGATTCACGCAAAAACCAGCGGTGTACCCACCAGAACGACGAGCTCGGACTTGTTGTCACCCTTGTCAATGAGGACCGCGTCGTGCTGAGGGTTGATCTCAAAATATTCCCAGTCCTTTCCTGGGCGAACTATAGTCCCAACGCATTAATAGGAAACCCCTCGGGAGGGCAAGAAGATGACGGACCAGGATATGCTTTCGCAATTGGGCCCAGCTCTGAGCTGAATAGTGTTTCCATGAGTCGAATGGACACGAAGGATACTTCAACGGCGCATACCTGCCGTAGGCGGAGTAGATGGCGACCCCTTGGGACGTAAGGGCGTCGCCGACTCTTTGATCTAGCGGAGCACCTCCATATAACTAAACCGCCACCTCTGAGTATTAGAACACAGCATACAAAGGACAAAAACATACGACGCCTCTCATGGTCTTCATGTAAACAACCTTGCTGGGATCGCGAGACCACGGCTGGAAAATACCATATAAGCTGGTGTTGGCCTGCATCGCCATAGACAATCACCTCGATGAACGCCGGCGCCGTCGTGACGAACTGAGAGGATGTCTTAATTATGCCTTCGAAAACATTTTCCGTCGTGGGGATGAGCGGCGGCGTCTGCGGCGGGAATGTCGCCAGGGTCCAGCCCGCGGACGCCTGGTGGACGAAACAAAGAGTGCGTTCCGTCAATGATGGCGCGGCGGATAGGGAGCTGATGAGTCTGTACCGCAAAGGCCCACATCATGACCCCGACTCCGTGGAACATCGGCGTGCCATGGACGCTCAAGACAGACTTCGTCAAGTCCACATCACCATACCCTGCGCCACGAGATGTTAACGCTTGTCCGAAACATGGCAAAGATGACGCTTACAAGGAGCTACGGTCATCTGCATCAAGCGCTTGTGCGTCCATCGGATGGGCTTCGGATGGTTCGTGGAACCTGGAAAACGTTGAAACGTGACGGTGGATAATATCAAAAAAAGAAGCATACCAGAAGAGTGCAAAATCAGCGCTAGCTCTTCCTCGTCATACTCGTCAGGCAAGTCCCCCACCACTTCTGTAGGCTCAGCCGGGCCGGGAGGATAAAGATCGCCGAACGATGGAATAGTATGCAGTGAGACGCCATCGACTTCGCCTTGCACGGCCTTGGAGAGGCCCTGGATGGTGCTGTCCGGGGAGACAATGATGTGGCGGCAGCCTGTCTTGCGCAACATATCCGCGACAGCCGCGGAGACATTGCGGCCAGAGATCAAGAAGAGGGAGTGTCCGGCGCGGAGAACGCCAAGGCTGGTCGTAATGTACGAGACGGTGTCTGAAGCAAGCACCCCGGTGAGTGTGTTATGGAGCAAAATCCCGAAACTGCACTCACCCGCGTTCGCGAAAACCGCCACAATCGAAGCGGATGTGACTTTGGTGTTGATGTAGCGGGCAGCACGACGAATGCCATGGGCCAGCTGCCCGCAGCTAATGTCGTTCAGCTTCTCGCCGTCGTGGTACCGGAAGAAGGGATGTTTCGGGTTCTCTCGAGCGTGCCATTCGAAGAGCTCGGGGATGGACTTGACCTTCCCAGACTCGACGGTAGGCCGGGGTGAGAGGAACTCGGACGCAGTGGTGGAAGACATCTCAAGGACGAACTGTGGTTGTCAGGCTGAGGCCGACCGCCGCCGACATAGTACTTGTACCATCCCCACACGAGTTTGAACAGCAGTTGTGGCAAGACGCCGTTGCAATGGTTCTGACATGATGCTGCGACGTTCCGCCAACGGGGCCGTTTGTGCCGGAACGCGAGCCTCTACGGCTATTGCAGTAGCCGACCCCCTGGTCGGAAATAGACCTGTACATAATCGGCACGGCGTTCTACAAGCCCTGGATTCGCTTCGCTGCCAGAAGGTACTCGCCCAAGAATGGGGGGAGGTCAGCCTGCAATTGTGATGAGTAGGGTCCTGGACCGACCTTCCCAGGCTCTGTTCATCACGTATGATAGAACCGGCGGCGGTGTGGTTCATCATGATGAATGGAAGCCAATCGTCCGACATGTGCGGGCCACTCGGAATCTCGTGTCGGAAAGTTGAGGATACTGTGTGCAGAGGGAGTGGACGCAACGTTGCTGAAGGTAGGCCAGACTATGGTGGACGAAAGCGGAGTAACGAAACGGCGCAGCGCAACCTCGAGAAGACTAGCGGTCCGTCACGGTCAGCTTGGAGAGAGTTGAGTGCAACGCAGATCGAGTAAACCGGCACAGCTTCGGCC